>JABUQX010118961.1:0-16359 GCA_015478945.1 Trachelipus rathkii | reverse complement strand
AATCTTTTTTCATCTTTCTTGAATTTGCTCAAAACCAGCAATACTTGATGAGGGAACATTCTTTATTTACTGTTAATTGTTGTTTCTTGAGATTATTTTCTATCTAATCTCATTCATTGATGAATCGATTATCCACTCTTCTCATTTTAAATTTGAACCTTCGTTTTTTTTCCATTTGAATAACCTCTTAATTTCTTCTTGCCAACCTGTATTGGTAGATTTTCTAGTGAAAATTTTGTGAAATTAGTCTTCAAAAATTTTCACAAGTCTCTCAACAACATTTTCCAACTCTTCTAATCTCTACTTCAGTGTTGTCGTTTATTATGTAAGTATTGTTCATTATTCTTGGTTTTTACGTAAATAGTAGTGTTGCAACTAAAGTCATAACTTTGGCCGAAAGCCTGATGATATTCCGGCCTGAATTGAAGCAGGCCCACGCCAAGCAATCCTTCAATGTCGATCTCTTGTACTGTCTGGACGTCTTATCAAAAATAGCCTTTCCAGATTGCGATTTCATTTTCTTTTTTTTCTTCTTGTTATTTTTCTTCTTGTCGCCTTTCCCATCTTTTTTTTTTTTAATGTAACAAATTATTTATCGTTTCTTGTTTTGTTTTGACTTTCGTGGGCAAAAAGGGCCCTTTAACCTTCCCGCCCCTCATTATTCATCGGATTTCTTTTTGGAGTGTTAATTGTCATACACTTTAACAATGGGGTGAAAATGTTTTTTTAGGAGAAGCAAGGAGAAGGGACCCAAATACGGGTAGTACATAGACTCCAAATTATAAATAAGTGGAAACATCGTACACTTATAAATATATATATTATAGGGAGTATACTAGAGATTTATAGGTATTTTAATATTATAATATTATATATATAGATTAGATATCACCAGTATATTAAGATAGTATATTATTATCACTACTATTCTCCTGGATATATATGTCATTTTGCCCGCTCTATATATATATTAAAGTGTGAAGTTATAGGTGTAGCAGTGAATTTATTTTAATGATATACCCTAACAACCCTTACAGTATGTCTTGTTAATATAGGGATCACTACCGGTTAGTATATATATTATAGTACTACTATAGTTATACTTATATATAATGGACTCTAGTATTATATACAGCGTACTATATATTATACCGGTGATTATATGCGGTATCTATTGAGCCATGAGCTAGTATATATAACACTAGTAGTAGTCACTATTGCACTATTGTTATTATATCAATTATTACATCTTATGGAGACTCACTCGTGAGACATTATGTCGGTGATCGGTATGACATCGTCGCGTTTGAAGTTGGCAGCTATGACAAACGCCTCTCTCTGTCGTCTCGTCCGCTCTCTCTCTTCTCGTCTCTCTCTCTCTATCTCTGCTCTTCCTTCGTCCATCTCTCGTCTGGCTCCTCTTTTTCGTCTCTCTCTCTCTTCGCAATAACTTTCCACTTTCGAACGCAACCGGTTCATTAACAACAATTTCTCGCCAATCCGTCCAAAGGTGCCTTGGGAGAGGTATAGTTATATATATAGTATTGATTACGCGACTTATATGTATACTAATAGTTACTATATAATTATAGATACTGGGATAACAGCACTTATTAAGTATTAATATATATATTAACTATATACCGGGCTAAATAGCTTTAGGACAGGTATACACTTAACAATTTTTCTAAGTATACTCAATTATAATATATATATAAATCAATATTTATATATATATACAATATTATTGTTCCATAACGATATTTATATTTATTAAAAATTAATTTATATTATTATTTAATAGTGAAAATAAAAAAATAATTATAAATAAAATTAAATATATGATATTATATATATATATATAGTATATATATATTTATAGGTTAATTATAAATATATTATATATAGTATTATATATATATATAATATATATTATATATACTTAAAAGGGCCAAAGAAATATTAGAGGAAAATAGGGAACTACGGGGGGGGGGGAGGGTTGCTGCTTGGGGTGGAACAAAGTGGAGACTTGTCCCCTGCACAGTTGCAAAACCCCACTTCCCTATAATATTGATGCGTAATTACGCTAGGGTATTATTTAATACTTTTAAATTTTCAATTTAACATCATTGTGAACCGAATGAATAATATGCCATAAAATTCATCTAACCACACTTAAAATACAAAAATGAACTTACACTACCCTATATAGCAATTGGCGCACCACAACTCGTTTACATGGGGGAGTTTTTGCTAGTATATAACTTGTGAAAGTTTAAACATGTAGATGTTTAACGTTGAAATTATTCATCATATATATTACTAAATTTATATATATATTAATTATTGTTATCTATATATATATATTATATCAAATAGCTTTATGAAATAATTGACCGTATATGGATCAATAACTTATATTGATTAGCCTTTTATAATATGATATATATTAATATTTTAATACCTTATACATATTATAATATATAATATTTAATAAGTAATCTTATATAATGTACTATATCGGTTTGCCGAAGCGTTCAGTCATTATGGTGAATGCGGAGATGACTGCCAGGATGAGATAAAAATTAAAATCAATCCTTTTTTCAAATAAATTTCATTATTATTTTCTTTTTTCGCATTATATATATATTACTAATATATATATATATATATATATATAGTATATATTATATATATATATATATATTATATATTATATTATAATATATATATATATATATATTTATATATATATATAAATGCGCTTGAAAAAAGGATTCTAACAATTAAATGAATTATTTTAATATAGGTAATCTCTAAATTGGTCGGATCAATTGCGAGCACATTATCTCTCGTAATTATTAATATAAAATGGTTTCCACATCTTTCAGCCAATCAAAGTTTGCGCAAGCAAATGTTAATGGATAATAAACATATCAGCCAATCACTCATTGTATGCTCTCAAGTTTGTCGCTGAAGAAACCGACGTATTTGAGCGATTTTTTTTCTCGTATTAAAGCATAGGAACTTTAAAATTTCGTTCAAACTTCGGACTCTGTAATATATTATAAATTAATAAGAAATTATAAAATTCATAAATTAGGTGTGTTTAGTCATACAGTGAAATAAACATTAACATTTTACTTTTTTGTACAAAAATAGGATTCAATTAAAGTTCCTTATTTCAGAGAAAATATAACAATTGGGAATTTAGAAAAAAAAAAAGGGTTTTTTTTAATTTGGTAAAAAGATTTTTTAAATGAAAAAAAAAAAGATCTAACAAAAAAAAAAATGACAAATCATTACTTTACTTTTAAGCAATAAATGAAGGTATTTTTTAAAAATTTTCGGGGGAAACTTATTGAAAAAGTATCCTAAATATATGTGATTATTATTTATTATTATTATTTTATTATTAACAATTATTATTATTATTGTCATTATTATTATTATTATTGTTAATTCATTCAATAAATATTTAATTAAAAGCTTTTTCTACATTCAATAAATTTCGTATTAGTCCATGATTATAATATTATAATTATATTATAATTTTATTATTCTCAAAGTGAGGTATTATTATTTATTATTTATTATTATTATTTATTAGGTTATTATTATTATTATTAATTATTATTGACATTGCTCTGAACCCATGTTGTGCGGATTTCAATTTTTTTACGTACTTCCTCTAAGACATTTCTCTAAAATATTTTTTTGTATATTACATTCAAATGTCAAAGGAGTAGTCTAGAAAATAGTTTGCAAATAAATTAAGAGTCATATTTAAGATCTATTAGGTTTCTCTGACCGGTTTTCGTCGTAAACTTGGACCATCTGCAAATTAGTTTCGATTGCTAAACATTTGAATGAACTTAATTTTAACGACTAGATTTAAAAAATGAAAATTACAAATTAGATTTTGAAAAATTTTGGTATTTCATATTATATTTTACAATGCGTTGAACTTTATGTTAATGGGCCTGGTTTTAGATGTTTTATTTTTATTTTAAGCCTCAGCTATTTTCAGTTTTGGGGTTTCACATTTATTTAATACTGTGGTAAAATTTTTAAATGATTTTGAAATGATGCAGGTAACAGTTGTTCTTGTTATCGTTCCGTGAACAACTAAATGTTAGTGGTTGATATTTTACTGGGGTTAGAAAGCTGTGCTGGTATGCCCTAAATCTGTTAATCTAGGGTAGGGGTCGTGTAAAGCCAATACTAGGGATATGTCGACGTACAGGTCAGACTGGGAACATTGCGATTTGGTAAATCAGACTATGGTGATTTACTTGAAAAGGGTATTCCTTAGTTGAAAAAAGGCAGGGAAGAACGTTTTCCTTGTTGTTTGTGATTTGTTTTAAAATTTGTGATTTTTTGAATTAACTTGTAAGATTTTAATGTGGGCGGTTAATAAATAATGCCCGCGTAGGATTTTTTCCTCTTTATCGAAGTGTTTTTGCATTTGAAAGTTTTAAAATAAAATTTTAATGCTTTCGAGTGGGCTTGTCTTTGATACCTCCTCTCTTTGAGTGAATCCATCATCTTTGATAAACCACTTATTGATATTTCATTCTTTGGAAATTGGAGATAATTGTGACCGTATTGTCCTGTATTCTTAAAGAGTTTGTTTGATGGTTTTGTTTTATTATTTTCTCCGTTATTAATTTAAAGGGTGGTTACAGTTAATCAAGGGGTTCTGTTTAATTTCTTTTAACTTTCAGCATCAATGACTCCCAATCTGAGCCACAGTAATTTATAAGCCCTGTATACTATACTTTGAGTTTTGTTTTTACAATTTAGAGTTTTTATATTAGCATTCTGTGGAACAGTAGGAGTTGTTTATTAAGGTTACAGACATTATCAGTTGGTTTGACCAGTATGTCCTGTGGAAAAAGTTCCATCATAATTATTTTGATTTTAATATCCAAAAAAGTTTAATAATTTTATTATGCTATAGAGATGTCTTCAGATGTGGTGAAGGTATATATCTATAGTATTATGACATGTAATATATATATATATATTATAGTATATTAATATATATTATATAATTATATATATATATATATACTATATATATATATATATATTATATATTATATATATATATATAAAGTATATAGTACTATATTAGTAAAGCTTTTGGATTAAGGTTTCGCCATCCATAAAGGCTAGGAATGAGGAAGTTATTTCAATGTGCGTATACGGGTGGACGTGTGTTTGATCGGTAAGGAGAGTGGTTGTGGAATAGAAAATTGTGTGTACAACTATAAATGGCAATAAGTCATCAAGGAAAATAGTGAAGAGTTGGTTTCCGCACAGGGTTCAGAAGCTGGGGGCGCACCATTGGTTCCTCATATTATATATAAATGATTTAGACCAAGGGACCTTAATATGCCAAGGTTTCCTACAGTTTGCAAAGATGCATAGATCAATGTGGCCCCTTCAGTTAGGAATAGTGAAGGAACGTATAAATATTCAAAATGATCTTGATAAACTTCTTGGGTGGGACGAAAAGTGGCAATGAATTTTAATAGTAAAAAAGTGTAAGGTTCTTCACCTAGGTTTTCTCAACAAATAAAAGTTTTAACTAACGATATGAATTGGGGTAAGTGGCTTGGAGTCTGTGGGAGACCCAGAGGGAAAAAAAGATTTAGGTGTGATTAATATAAGCAGTTAATTTGAAAGAAAGTAGCTAATCAGTGTTTCGGAAGCAACGGGAATATAAGCTAATAAGAATGCTGGGCCTAGGACATAATATCGCCAATTTGTTTGTTTCACAACGAGCAAAGAAGAAATCAGTAAATGCTGAGTATATATTCAGGCTATGTTAGCCAATAATTATGGAAGTATTGTGCAGCACAAGTTTCGGGGCCCCTTTAAATTTAAAAGAAAGAGAGACTTAGATATGCAGAGGAGAGAGAGACCGACACCCCCACCGTGAGAGAGAGAGGAGAGAGAGTTAGAGGGAGAGAGAGAGAGACGAGAAGAGGAGATGAGTGCAGAGAGAGAGAGAGCGAGCAGGCAACGTAGAGGCAAACAAGGATGATTTCTCCTTCGGCCGGTTTTTGAGGGTTATAGAACTAAATTTAGAGAGGCTGAAGGGGTTTAGGAATGTGGGTTCTGTAGAAAGGCGATTCTTCTCAAGAAGGGACATGATACTGTCTACTACAAAATTTTTTAGCATCTATTGATAATACGAGGCGAGACCAATAAATTCTTCCATAGTGGAGAGGCCATATCGGACTGGCGAGACCGAGGGGGCATAACAAGAAAATTTAAGAAGAAAGCTTGAGCTATTGATATAAGAAAGTCATTTTTAATTACAATAGGGTTGTTAAATTTTTGGAATGGTTTTCCGCAGACAGGAGGTTGTACATATAATTGTAATATTATAATATATAGGGTAGTATATATTATTTCCATATTTACGTATATAGTATATATATATATATATATATTATATATATATACTATACTATATATATATTTAATATACCTATATATATATAATATTGGTATATATATATATACAATATATATATAATAATATACTACCACTTGTATTTCATTTGGCATAAAATCAGATCTTTAACTATATAAATATATATCACTATATATATATATATTATACTAGCCTATAATATTATATATAATTATATATATAATATATATATATATAGATATATATCATACTAGGCATATATATATATAATATAAATATATATATACCGTATATATAGTAGGTAGAAAATAGGGAACCGGGAACTGAAGCGATGACTGCTGAAAAATGCCATGCCTCGCCACTGATATATATATATATATATTGAGGGTATATCATATACCCTATATTATATATATAATAATATATATATACTAGCTATATATAAATAGGTATATACTATATCCTATCTATATACTATATTATATATATGCTTTTACTCCTTGCCTCAAAGGAAGGGATTGTGTATATTGAACAATGGATTGAATCCAGATTGTTGTTTAGAAGTGGAGAAGAAGTTTTATGAAGCTGAAGAACATATCTACAAATTCTTTCTATTGAAACATAATTTATTTTCTTGAAATTAAAATCAAAATTTTTAACTAAATCAAAATTAATATTCAAAAAACAATAAGAGGTGCAACAAAATTTTCTATCATGATCTTTCAAATAATTTAAATAAGAAAATGTTACTAAAAAAGAAATATCATCAAGTATGCAGTAGAGATTTGGGATATAGTTCTTATTAAATAATTAACGAAAGCGGAATTTTTGATTACAAATTATTGAAATCACTTCTAGGTGACATCTGGTCGATACAGGTGTAATATTTCGGCGCAGTCATGTGAAGATGAAACTTTTCTTTGCGTGGTTCAAGGGGTTGGGAACCTTCTTTTTACCATATTAGACCACCATTTTTTTTTTTCCTCTAGCCGTCCACGTACTTGGTTGTGAGAGTTGTATAGAATATTATAATTAATAATAATGGTTTAGGGACGATGACGATGGATAGTAGTAGTAGTGGTAGTAGTCAGTACCTAGATAGTAGTTAGTAAGTAGTAATAGATAATAATAATAATAATAATATAATAATAGGAAAATAATAATAATAAATAATAATACATAATAATAAATATAATCCAGTAAGTCAGTAAAATAAATCAATAATAATAATGAATAATAATAATAATAATAATATAAATAATAATAATAATAATAAATAATAAATAAATATGTGGTTTTTCTTAATAAATTAAATATTAACTTCAGTGCTAATATTAATGGTTATATTTTCCACCTATTTCAAGGTTGATTATTTGTTAATATGTATTTTTTTTTAATACCAATAATGTTTAGTGTTTAGTGATGGTAATATTGTAATAATTAGTGTTAATATTAATGTTATTGACAGTAATTGATGCGTGATTGCTAATATTGTTAATGCGATAACTTAGTTAATAAATTAAAAAAGTCATTTGATAATCAGTGACTAGTTTTGGGTAAGATAAACTACATATAACCTACCTCAATGATATCAAGATCCCAATGTTAAGGTTACGTGATAGCATTAATTACTATGGATAATATATATATTATATTATTATATATATTATCATATATATTATATATTATAATAGTATATAATATATATTATTATATATATATCTTATACTATAATATAATAAGTACTACTAATATATATATTATACTGTGTTGTGTGTGTGTTTGGATGTGCATGTAGGTGAATCAGGCCTGAATATTGTATATAATATTATTGTATGTATGTTATGTATGTATGTATGATAATGTATGTATGTATGTATGTATAGTAAATATTCGTATTATCTGTAATTTTTTTATATTTATGTTTATAGAAAAGCCGAAAACGGTTCAGCTCAGTGGTAGCGCAACTCGTCAAACACAGCAGGGGTCCCCAGGTTCGCAACTGGTCTGGTGAGAGAATCCCGTTGAGCAATACCTCTCTTCTTGGGCTTGGCTTCGTCTTGCTCGGACGTTAATTGAGTACAACCCCTTCTTGATTAGGGCTCTGCCCTTGAGCAGTGGGTGTTTATCCTGTAATATACTAATATATATAATACTATATATATATATATATATATATATATATATTTATATATAATATATATATAATATATATATATATATATATACTATATATACTATATATATATATATTGGGCCAAGGGATGAACCCTACATTGAAAAGATGCCAGAGTAGGGTCCGTCGCGGTCCCGCTAAGCTCTAGGGTGGATTTTTTGACTCCGACGAGTTCTCACTTAAAGGTATAAAGTTGGCGGTAAGGCTGGGCTTTCTTTTCGGCTTGCGTCATTATTCTTCTTACCCAATTTTCTCGCTTCCCCAGTCCTTGCGGGAGAGAAGGTGCGGGTGATGAATTTATGATGATAGATATATATATATATATATAACCCTACCTCTTTCTATATATATATATTATATCGTATATATTATTATATTTATCATATAGGGTATGTAGTTACCTACCACTATCCCATCTAGGTATATATATATTTATGGTATATCATAGGTATATACTATATATACTTTAGGGCGGTGTAATACTCAAAGGAACATTCTGTAACTCCTAGTTTCCCCTTGGTCCACTAGGTCACCTCAATTTTTGTTACCAACGATAAATAGAATTTAAGTTCCCGAAACCATGGATTTTGTGAGAATGCTTACATTGATGATTAGCTCTCTATACTTCCAAATAAAACAGTGCTTACTTCCTCTTCATCATTCTTTATAGTAAGAACGTTAATCTGAACTCTACAAATGTTCTAAGCAGCTTAGTATTCCATCAAATATTTTGCCACTGATTTTGTCAATTTTAAGTTCCACATACCATTCTACACGTGTGCAATTCTACAGGTTTATTATTATTATTATTATTATTATTATTATTATTATTATATTATTTTTATAATTATTATATAAAATCTATTATTTAATATTATTATAATTATAATCTTTATATTATATTCATTTATATATATATGTTATATTTAAATATTACTATATATTATATATATATCTATTACAAAAATTTATTTATGTGTCATTATAGATTTACTATACTCCTAAATAGTATCATATTATATATATGAAGTATAATGATCAGTTATAATAATCAGTTAGATCAAAATTTATAATCACTTATCCATTAATATATTATATCTACTATTCCATATAATGATAATATATATCTATATATATATATATAATATATATTGAATCTTAATTGAATATATTATCTTATAACCATATATAATTTATAGATATATAATTTTTCTATTAAAATAATCTTAATTTAGTTTATATTATATATTCGACAGATATACATAAAAACTAGATAGTTACATATACTATAAAGTATATAAAGCATTTTTGAAAGATCTTTTAAAAGAACATTACTACTATATTATATAACTATAAAATAGCTTATATATAATACCATACTACCTCCTATTATCCTTCCAAGTAGAACTAGTTAGGATCATTAATATTTTATCTATTGATCTATTATTTCAAGTCATATTTTCTATTTTATTATAAATTGTGATATGTTTATTAATCATATAACTATAATATCCCTAATATGAAAGCGTTTAGTTAAATTACTATATATAACGTTAATAATTCAGTGATATAAAATTCAAAGTACTGCCTTAGCCAGTACCCATTAAATATAACCATAAAGTCCAGGGATTGTGATTATATAATCTTAATATATATATAATATTTAGAGTCTAATAATAATATATATATATATTATATATATATAGTATATATTCTGTATTTATTTTATAATATTTGTTGAATTTCATAGTCATTAATATATATTTTATTTATAAAATATTAAACAAGGGATTAAGTATTATCGGAGGATTTTTTTTTATTTATTTCAATTCTTTATAAATATTTTATTTTTATTCCAAAGGTATCATAATTTATATAATTTTTGTATTATATTATTATTATTATTTATTACTAAATTAAAAGATATTTTATTTATAGTTGGTTCAGAACGATTTTAGTACTCATTTATTAAAATACATATTTTTATGTTTAATATATATATATTTTACTTAATAAAAATAAATTATATATTATATTCTATTATTTTATTTATATAAAAACTTAAAAAAATAATTTATGTACATTTATATTTATATATATATTTTTTTGTCCATATTACTCATCTTATTATAAGTCAGTTATAAAATCAGTTATAATATATAATACTAAGTATATATATTGCAGTTTAAAGACGTATAAAAATTGAATTTAAACATACTAATCATTCAAAACTTATATATACAAAACTATCATTAATATACACACTCTATTATATAATATCCTTCATTATGATACAGATGCTGCTTATAATAGGTGTAACAATTTACCCTCACAATAAATTAATTTATGATATGCGCTATTGGAGCTGTTTCATTTACTATTGCTCTAGTATTCTGTGATGGAAACATTTCAGTGTTCAGGTGCTGTCTTGTTGTGAAATAAGTGATTCGAGAGATTATTTTTATAGGAAAAACAAAAATTTACTATCATCTTAGCTAAAGATAAAAACATAACCAAGTGCCAGCGCATTTCTTGTGGTGCAGAAACATTTATAAAAAAAATTCCCAGAAATATGACAGCATATATATACTATATATATATATAATGCTTAGTTTTTGTATCTAATAGTTTTCTTCAAAGGATGATTCTTTTTTACTATAAAAATTATAAAGAAAACCGTATCAAGAATTATTACTAATATAGTTTGCTAAATATAATGAATAATGTTTATTTAATTTTGTTATATTTATTAATATTTATAGTTCAATATAATAGAACATTTTTATATATTTTTATCTAAATATATATATTATTATATTACTTTATATTATTTTTATATATATATATAAGCGTTTAGAAACATAGTAAGAATAATTTTTGCAATTCTGCTAGTGCAAAATGTTATATTTATTATTTATACCTAAAAAAATTTTGGCATTTTTGAATGGCTGCATATATTTCATATAATATGATAAGAATATTAATCATAAATAATAGAAGTTATATTAAAATCAAAATGAAAAACATTAATATCTTCATTATACCTCTAACATGCATACTATCTTCCTATATAATAGATATCTATATTGATACATTAATTAATTACTATATTGAATCTATTAATATATATCTCACATATTGATTGTTGTATTCTATAGATAAGACAACTTCCTCACATCTGTGCCGGTCATTGGTAATAACATAATATCAGAGACTAAAAAGTACGTTATCTTTGCTTGTACTTATTCTTTCACTTGCTCATAGTGTTAGTGTCTCTTCGGGTTAGTCTCTACATCGTCGAGTGGTTAAATATCCTTATCGTATTACAGGGTACTTCTGTTAGATATATATCTCTTTTACACTTTGTTGTATATTTTCTTCAAATTATTTCTATGTTTCAATAAACTAAACTATATATTAGTTGAACCACTCATGATTTTACCTTCAAGCTATGGCCCTTCAACAGAGTTGTAATATAAACCTCTTGCCTTTTATATATTATTTCCTTTTATAGTTCTTTATTTTAAACTGACCGTTGTTTAGAGCAAGCGTTACAAAAGTACTTCAGGTGAATTATTATTATATCATGTTATTAAATAGCACAAGTAATTTTATTAAAATGATTACTAGTTAAACTAATTCAGATTTCCCATCTGACCAAACAGTGCTAACTACTCCTCCTAACCTTCATCGCTCTATACAGTTATTCTTTAATTCATACTTTTTTTTATATTGTTAAATAATATACCATAAATTCTCTCCAATACTCTATGCATATATCTTTAAATATCTTATTGCAATATAGAATTCAACAGATCAATATTGTTTTTAATTTTTCCTCCAGCCCCTATGGGAAGATGTAGATATAGACATGTACACAAAAACTATCTTAATTTGATTCTGTAGTTTGGTGTTCTTTATAAAAGCGATTATGTTTTTGAACTTAAAAACTTATTGTAAGATTTATGTATTTATTTTTACTATCAAATTTTAAGATTGAATGATTGAGAAACTAAGTCTGATGTGAGAATGAGATCTGATGAGAGATTAAAACAATTTTGTTTTTACTAAATAAAATTTATTTCTTATTGAGATGAGTTTGATGGATGAAACTTCTTTCTTATTAGAGTTAGAAAAATGTTGTGACATTTGTTGAGACGACGTTAACCTTAGCAGAAGTTAAAGACATCAGTAAGGGAATCGAAGATACAAAGAGAGAAGAATCGAGAGATTTGAGATTAATAGCAAGTAAATCGAGTAATATTCACGATGAAAAATCATGAAACTATCCACCATCCAAAAACTACACATCTACCCACTATCCTGCCAGAGAATTGCGTTCTAACCACTGATTATTGGGAAACCTATGAGCTATTTGATATACCAGCGAGATCTAATTTCGGAGAATCCTATTGAATGTCAAGTCATATTCATAATCCTCAGTATAACAAGATGATTCACGAAAAAGCGAAGACGACTAGAGAGAGAAGAGAGGTGTTATATTTATTATTGCTTGTTTTGTTCTCCATTACAACCATTATGTTTTTGACTTGAAGTATAAAAAAATTTTATTTTAATATATAATTTATTTATTTAATTTATTTATATAACATATAAAAATTTAATGTTGTGTATATTATATATACAATATACTATATATTTTTGTCTTATTTATTCTTAATATGTATAGTGAGCTTTTAAGGTAACTATATTTTTATTGTTCTTCAATTATGTTTTATTACTAATATAAATTAAGAGTAATGTGAAGAAGAAGTGATTAGAGATAGAGAAGAGAGAGAGAGAGATGACGACAGACTAGAGAGTGTCACGTATTGAGATAAGACTTAAAAAGAAGTATTTGCATCTTTTGAGAACTACTAAATAAAGCTATTCTATGTGCTTATTTCCCTTCTTGCATGCCATTTAAAGCCAAGCACCACACCCTTGAACCTATTCAGCTAAAATCAGGTGAAAGAAGACGACTCCATCAGAATTACTCTAATACAAAAATAAATCGCGCTATCCATATTAACATATTACTCTAAAGAATCATTTATAAGCAAAATCCATCCATAACCAACAAATCTATCTACCACACACACTCTTATAATCGCATCTATAGCACACTTGCTAACTATTATAATTATATAGATTGTCTCATAAAATTCGATATGAACACATACATTATTATCGATATATTAAGAATGATGCTATAAAATTATTAAAGTAATCTTCACTTATCAATTTACGAATTGAGCTCTAATTATTGTTAATCTATTTAACCTCTAATTGATCATTTTATATAAATTTCTGCTTGATATCAAAATCCTAAATTCTTTTGGACTGTTTTACAGTTAACACAATTACATTTTATATCATTTATATAATAGTTTTAATCAATTATTTATTATATATCAAAAACACACAAAAACTCTTTATTATATATTTTATTGTTATATTATTTTATTAGTATTATTACGTTACTTCATAATAGAGTAACCATATTATTTCTCGCTGAAGTTAAAGAATTATCGGCCAGAAGATAAGTATACAATATATAAGCATCATTTAAACTCATCATATTTATATTTAATGTTTAGATATTAAACTTTAATAAAAATATTTGTAGCTAATTATTTTATAGACATAACACACTTATATGATAGCATAGACTCCGCAGGAGAAAATCAAGACCATAGCTAATCGCCAAACTATTGTTATAAAGTCTCTGTTACATATATTAGCTAATGACACTATATAAGTAAATTACATATAGTAAAATATTGATATTAGAGGTCACAGAATAATGGATACTCTCTCTCACGTACATGACCTAGACTACAACATTTTATAGGTTATTACTATTCTGCAAGTAGATGTACGCCGGCTCGGAGTAGTCGCAGCCGTGCGGTCGACTGGGAACATACGCAATTGCTAATTACATTATTTTAACCACATATCTATACGTCTTTCATTTATTCCTTCCGCTTTCAGCCCTTTACTCAAAGCTATTATAGATATATATATATTGATCCATAATAATACTGATTCACTAATACATTATAAACTCATATATCACTTTGGTTTCCAATATAGTATAATATATATATTATAGCTGATGTTTTAAAATATTCTAACGTTACTTGTCTTAATATAGTATATATATATATTATATATATAAATATAACATAATACAAATAATAATACTTTTATAATATTTTAATTTGTTAAATTATATATATATATATATATATGTTTTGTTTCTTATTATTAAACATTATATATATATTTATTAATACTTTATTACTATATTTATAAAAATTATTATATATATATTTATTATATTTTCTGTTTTATTTATTTTTAATACGTGAATTTATAAAAATGTTTATAATTATTATTTTTATATTTTATTATTGCTTTATTTTATACAGGTTGATACTAAATGTAATATATATATATAGTAAGTATATATCCTCTCACTGTTCACAGACTAATAGGTATATTATTGTGTTATATCTCAATATTTTATATTATTTCGCTATGAGTGGTATCACATCTTTTATTTATACCGGTCTCATATATTACGCTCTACCATAATATACCTTGTCGCAAAACGCTTACTAGCATTAATTAATAGTGCGCTCTAATTAACCTATCAGTAGAACGCATAATTATTTGACTTAATCCTCAGTAAATATATATTATTAGATAGATAATATTATATAAATTAGTATTATATATATTTATATGATTTAATACTTATATATATATTAATTCTATAAGTTACTACGACACTCACAATTTATTTATTATATTTATCTTAATTTATGATTTAGCTCTAACATACTCTCTATTTTTACGCCAAAGACGGTACAATCTAGTATATATATATCCTAGAACTAACCAGTTCCTATTACCATACATACCGCTAACCGTCACCGTATAGTCTCATATCATACAGTACTCAACGAACTAGCCTCATTTTACAAATATATGTTCAATATAGTATATTAACACTCTATACCAATAAGATCTATAGTAAACACATACTACCATTTTTTTCTTACTTCAAACTAATTTCTTTCGTATTTAATCCAAATAAACCTCTATATATTCTCTAAAAGACCAATAAACCTACAAATTAATAATTATCATCTATTTAAGTGATTTCAACGTTCACAATTTCTTACTATATTTAACATTAAACGATAAATTATAATTCCTAATTTCAAATTAATAATCCATTAAACCACCAACATATTAATGAGCTACTAAATAAGATCTATTACATATCTAACATACCGGCTCACTATATAATAATTAATTACTATACATTTATAATTAACTATCTTAATCATATACTATCATACTGTGCAAATCCATTAAAATACCCTAATATACATTTCATTTTACTCATCTATAGATGAGTTGTTACTTTCTTAAATGATGTATAGTACATATTATAATATATATAAATGTATATATTAATAAAATATGCTATAAGGAATATATATTTTATGGAAATGTGAAGTAATATTCTTAAATACAATTATCTTCGGGTTATATAGATACTAATTTTGGTATTCATATCATCTTAATAGTTTTTACATCAGTTGGCATTTCTTAATTGTTTCTTTAACTATCCGGAATAGACATATTTTAGTGAATGTCTAGTGAACCTTCCCTGAACTTACACGATATTTTATTCTTATTTCAAATTCTTTACTTT
>JABUQX010118960.1:62500-69423 GCA_015478945.1 Trachelipus rathkii | reverse complement strand
TGTTGTTACCGCGTATATATATATATATATATATATATCCAGGCGCGGCTCGTCCTAAAAAATATTGGTAGTTGCATTTTGCATTTTACTCACACTACCACACACAATATATATATATATATATATATATATATATATATACTATATATATATATGCTCTTATATATATATATATATATATATATATATATATATATATATATAACCTGCTGCTGCCAGCCCCCCTGCTGCTACTACTACTATATATATATATATATATATATATATATATATATATATATATATATATATACTCTTTCTATATATATATATATATATATATATATATATATATATATATATATATATATATATATTGTGTGTGTGTGTGTATGTATGTGTGTGTGTATGTTGTTGTGTGTAAGGTACATTATTGTGTTTCAAAAAAGAAGAGCATTATTGACCGTAAAAGCATTAATGTAGAAAATTAAAAAATTTACAATAATTTTAAAAAGTTATGTAACTTACCTTTACAATTTTATTTAAAAGAAAGTCCGCTCTTCTATCTTTTGATTGAGCAAATTTATCAATCACTTTATTATTAAAATCTTATTGCCCATAATAAAGTCTTTCTCGATCAAAAGCATTGCTAAGGCGGAAAGTCTTTCTTGCCTCATGGTGTTTCTAAGAAAGGTTTTAATCCTTTTTAAATAAGGAAAACAGCACTCTGCTTTGGACGTTGTCATCGGAATGGTTATTAAAACTTTCAATAGTTTCACACTTTTAATAAAAGTGGCTTCCAAGTGATTTTCTGTAATGAAATCGAATAAAGCTATGGCTCCAGACATAGAAAGAAATTCTTCTAGGCTATAAATTAGATAGTTCTGGTTTCTTCATGTCAATGAAAGTGTACACTTACAGGTTTCATTTACATTTTTCTCAGGAAAGAAATAACGTGGTAACAATTAAATGTCCTGAGAATTTAATCTGACAAATAATTGAGAGATGATTGATAGAGGATTTGGCAGAGGTGTGTGTAAAGAGTAGTTTGAAAGTAAAAGCGTAGATAGAGCAAAGGTTATGGTTGTGAGTGAAGACAGTCCTCGGTGCGAGGTCATGTTGGATGGTGAGCAGCTGGAACAGGAGTGTCTGAGTTTAAATATTTGCAGGATTTTGTGAAGTGTTGGACAGAAAAGGGAGACGGATGATGGAAGTGTGGTAGAAGTTGTGAATGGTGGGAAGGTAGCTCATTGCTATTAAATCCTTAGGTAGATAAAAGGACAGGTATTGGAGTGCTATAGGTCTTACATGAAGAAGGTAGAGTTGTTACCTGTGGTATGTACAGTAGTGAAACTATGATCTGGAATAAGAGGTATAGGTCCTAAAGTACAATGTGTTCGGATGGACAATCTTAGGGATTGTGTTAGGTGTGGGACGAATTGATAAAATGAGAATGAACCATATTAGGGGGTTGTGTGGTGTGAAGAAAGGGTAAATGAGAGAATAAAGCGAGAGTACATTGAGATGGTTTTGGTCATGTGGAAAGGATGGATGATAGTCGGTTGGTTAATCGGGTGTATAGTGGTGAGGTGTGGTTGGGAGACCGAAGAAAAAGTGGATTGAGTCAGTAAAGGAATGCTTGGAGGAGAGGAATGTGAGTTTGGCAGAGGCGGAGAAGATGCATAATAATAGTGAATTTCGGGGTTTTGTAAGGAAGTATGGTTGCTGGTTTTGTTCAGGGATGAGCCCCTTGACGAGATGCTACAGTGAGGGTACATCGCAGTCCCTTGAAGCCCTAGGATGGATTTTTCTGACTGCGACGGGTTCTCACTTAAAGGTATAAATGGGGCGGTAAGGCTGGGCTTTCTTTTCGACTTACGTCATATTCTTCTACTACTTTTCTGTTCCGGTGTGTGTTACACTTTACACCCAATCTTGGGTACAAGAGGATAATAATAATAATAATAATAATAATAATAATAATAATAATAATAATAATAATAATAATAATAATAATAATAATAATAATAATAATAATAATAATAATATTTTATATCAGCTTCTAATTTAATGTGAGATTTACAAGCCTTTTCCAATTTTCTAAAGGTATCAACCGCTTCATGATTGATTTTTTTCAGGACTATTCTAGAATAAAATAGAACAACCGCTTTCTGAACTTTTAATCTAATATTTCGCCTGGCCACTTCAGGCATCATCGGAGACGAGTTCAAGACTAATTTAACAATTGATGAAACAAAGTAAATGTTATTTAAATATAAATGTGAAGTAACAAATTAAAGTTTTATTACTAACGTAAATCTAAGATCCTTAAATAATAAATATATCAAAAGAGAGATTCTATCTAGCCAAACCTAAAAAATGTTCAAAAAATTTTCCATTTCATTGTATTTGATATTGATAATCGGCTTGTGCTTTTTTATTAAGAGAGACTCAGCCAGCCTCAATTCAAAGAAATTTCCCGCTCGGTGTAAGATGTCAAAATTAGAAATGTCGAGATTGGGTTTGGGAGTTCCATGTTCGTTCTTCAAGTGTTCAAATATCTTACTGGGCCTGTATCTATGTTGTGAGACGCGGAGTTTGAGAGAATTAGTGGTATACCCGATGTAAGAGGCATTACAGCCATCTTTATTACAGTTAAATTGGTATACCACATTGCACTACTATGACTCCTTTTGAATTCGTTGTAATAACATCTAAGTTTTATTTCTTTAGTTTTAGATTTGGACTTGATGTGATACTGAACTATTTTCTTTAACCGGATATTTTCATAATTAAATCGATCTACTGTTTGGGATCTAAAAAAGAATGTCAAACGTGATGAAGATGTTAATGTCTTTATTGAAGAACTCCAAAATTTAAGTGTCCTAAATTTTACTTTTGAAAAATCTGAAAATAACTCCTTCCATTTTTTAGACGTTAACATCTCCTTTGATCCAAGTGGAGCCCTCACCACAAGTATTTACGTCAAACCTACTGACAAAGGCCTATATACTAATTTCAGTTCACACTTACCCCTTACTTACAAAATCGCCCTAATTAAAACTTTACTGCATAGAGCTTAACGCATTTGCTCTGACTGGAAACTTTTTGACGCAGAGCTCTCAAGAATTAAACAGAATCTTACTAATAATAACTTTCCCCAATATCTACTAGATAAAATCATTAAAACTTTTATAAATAAGAAAATTGTCGAAGAAAAAGCAGAAGATAAAAGGGACAGCTTGACATTCTTTTTTAGATCCCAAACAGTAGATCGATTTAATTATGAAAATATCCGGTTAAAGAAAATAGTTCAGTATCACATCAAGTCCAAATCTAAAACTAAAGAAATAAAACTTAGATGTTATTACAAACCATTAAAACTTTCTTCTGTTTTCTGAAAGAGCTAGTGGGACTAAGGAGAATGTGAATCATGTGGTATACCAATTTAACTGTAATAAAGATGGCTGTAATGCCTCTTACATCGGGTATACCACTAATTCTCTCAAACTCCGCGTCTCACAACATAGATACAGGCCCAGTAAGATATTTGAACACTTGAAGAACGAACATGGAACTCCCAAACCCAATCTCGACATTTCTAATTTTGACATCTTACACCGAGCAGGAAATTTCTTTGAATTGAGGCTGGCTGAGTCTCTCTTAATAAAAAAGCACAAGCCGATTATCAATATCAAATACAATGAAATGGAAAATTTTTTTAACATTTTTTAGATTTAGCTAGATAGATTCTCTCTTTTGATATATTTATTATTTAAGGATCTTAGATTTACGTTAGTAATAAAACTTTAATTTGTTACTTCACATTTATATTTAAATAACATTTATTTTGTTTCATCAATTGAATTAGTCTTGAACTCGTCTCCGATGATGCCTGAAGTCTCCATCCATTCCATCCATCCTTCCTCCTCTCTCCTCCTCCTCCTCTTAATAAATAATAATATCATCATCATCATCATCTTTTTCTCTCTCTCTCTCTCTCTCTCCACTCCTCCATTCCATCCATTCCTCTTCCTTTCCACCTTTCTTCATCCATATTCCATCCTTCCTTCCTTCCATTCCATTATCCTTCCATTCTATTCAAATACCAAGCATCCATACCTGCATTCTTTCTCTCTCTCCCTCCCTCTCTCCACTCTAACCACTTATATATATATATATATATATATATATATATATATATATATATATATATATATATATATATATATATATATATATATATATATATGTATATATATATTTATATATATATATATATATATATATATATATATATATATATATATATATGCTTAACATATATATATATATATATATATATATATATATATATATATGTATATATATATATATATGGGAATAAATGTGAAATTTTGCCAAAAATAATTAAAAAAACAAAATATCGTTGATATTGGAAAAAAAGTGGTCGTTGCACAAACATGCACAACAGAGAAAGGCAGAAACATACTGATATATATATATATATATATATAAACATATATATATATATACTCTTTATATATATATATATATGCTCATATATATATGTATATATATATATATATATATATAAGAGCGGGAGAGAGCGAGTGAGAGTGAGAGAGAGAGAGAGAGAGAGGTGTGAGAGCATACTGAGTAGAAAGTTATTTGTGATAGACTGATATAGATGTGTATATATATATATATATATATATATATATATATATATATATATATATATATATACTATATATATACATATATATATATATATATATATATATATATATATATATATATATATATATATATATATATATATGTCATAACAACAACATATATATCACTATTTGGATGTTTGATCTTCATATTAATATATATATATATATATATATATATATATATATATATTAGGGATGTTGTATCGATATGTCGAAATATCGATGTTTGGTCGATATTTTTTGGGCGACACTGCTTGGGCGATATATCGATATTTCGATTTTTTTCTTAATATCGAAGCCGATATTCTTTTCAAAAAAAATTTTTTTTTTTTAAAGGAGGCCGGGAAAAAATAAAATCTTATCCCCTCTCCCGCTGAAGTGATGAAACTCTCTTTTCCCCATATTTCGTTCTTCGTTTCGTCCCCAATGTCGTGTATAAAATAAAACGAAAAATTGGGGTAGATTTTTCGTCTTTTCGGGAACCAAAAATAGGGAGAGGGGGGGGGATCGACATGGCACATACCACATACCACATAGTCAAATTGTCTTCTGAGTATTCACTAATCACTATTCAGCTATTCAGTGATTAAGTGGATAATGCGACCCAATAAAATTTTGGAATGATAGTAAAAATGCTTTCCCTGCTATGTTTATGTTAGCAATGAAATATCTTATTGTAAATGCGACGTCAGTCTCGTCAGAATGAACAGTATCATTATTAAACAATGTTTGCTCAAATGAAAGGAATAGATTGACTTCCGAACATATCAATCAGTTAGTCTTTTTAGGTGCATTAGATGATAAGTATTGGGCTTTGTAATAATAATAATATATATATATATATATACATATATATATATATATATATATAACTATATATATATATATATATATATATATATACTATATATATATATATATATATATATATATATATATATATATATATATGGCCAGCATCATCCCGAAGAGGCCAGACATGTAACTAAAAAACTATAAACATCTAAAGGAAAATAAATAACATTTTGATTTCAAGCGGTAATTTCATCAGTGAAACTTTAAAAAAATTGATTTTATCCTCCCATTAATTAAGAACACCTTAAATATTAGTGTAATCTTAGGTCTGGGTACACTGTGATTGACCTTGAATCCTGCATTAGTTCACGAGAGCAAGAGTTACCAGACGGTATTTTATTTTTTTTACGCTTTGGAAAATATTTATTTTTTTCTTTTTTATATCCTTTTTAGGGGTTCGAGCCGACGGAGGGACAGAAGGGGACTTCGTCCCCCCGTCAAATCCCCAGTAGGCCGAAAACCCGACTCTGTCCATTTTTTTAAGTTTATCCGTGGGGTATTCTTTGGTTAAAAAAATTTAACATTTGGCAACTTTGCGCGCTTTCTCGGTACTTCGAGCTCCTTCGTAATTCTCAAAAAACGATGCTTATCATACAGCTTTCCATCATTTTTAACAATTTTAAATTTTTCAAAAGCGTTATTTTATTTATTAAAATCATTGTATAAATGTCTCCTGATTAATAAAATGTTTTATTTTCTTGTAGCTATTATAGTAGTTTTTTAGTTACATGTCTGGCCTCTTCGGGATGCTGACCTATATATATATATATATATATATATATATATATATATATATATATATATATATATATATATATCCTCTACTGATCCTTCTAACTATCTATATATATATATATATATATATATATGCTCTTTCTATATATATATATATATATATCTTGCGTTGTAATATATCAAGTTTAATCGGATTATAAAATATCGAAATATCGATATATGGAATATTTTTCTGCCGATATCAGTGAAATATGATATTTTAAAAAATATCGATATATCGATTTATCGATATTTTTTTAGATATCGGGCATCCTAATATATATATATTTATACCATACATATATATATATGTAAATATATATATATATATATATATATATATATATATATATATATATATATATATATATATATATATATATATATATATATATATATATATATATATATATATAACTCATATATATATGCTCTTTCTCTCTCATTATCTACCCCACGGATCCCCACAGATTGGGGTGCAGGTGCGCAAAGAGAAAAAACTCCTATTCTTTCCTTCCTTCCATTCCTTCCTTCCTTCTTTCCTTCCATTCCTTCCATTCCTCCATTCCATTTCCGTCTTTCCTCCACTAT
>JABUQX010118960.1:55000-57500 GCA_015478945.1 Trachelipus rathkii | reverse complement strand
CGTGGCATGCTTTCAATGAGTGCCGAATGTCCTCCACGAAATCTGATCCAATACGCGAAGCACCGCCTGCCGCAGCGCCTGGAGGGTTTCTGGAGGTGGTTGCAGCTGTCGCAACCATCGTTTCAACATGTCCCACACATGTTCAATTGGGTTTAGGTAGAGAATGTATGCTGGCCAATCCAATGTCCTGATTTGGACCGTCGTTAGGTGTTCGGTGACGCATCTGGCCTTGTGTGCTCTTGCGTTGTCATGCATTAGGGCGAATCCGTCACCGATGTAGAGGGCATATGGCACGACATACGGGTCAAGGATGTCTGCGATGTACCGTGCGGCGGTTAGGGAACCGCCATCTAGGACGTGCAACTCTGCACGACCCGTTAAAGATATGCCCCCTCAGACCATGAGAGAGATCCTCCTCCAAATGGCAATGTAAGGCATATTACACTGCGCGTACCTTTCATTAGGTCCTTGATAGTCTCTGGATCGCCAATCGGAGGTGTAGAGACTGACTCTGGATTCATCCGTAAAGAGCACATTCGCCCAATCGCGACGGTCCAATGTAGGTGTTCCCGGGAAAATGCTAGTCGCGCCCGTCGATGCTCCCTGGTGTGTCGTGGTCCTATGACCAGCCTCCTTGGCCGTAAATTATGTTCCGCGAAGCGTTGACGTATTGTATTATCACTCACACGGGTCACATGTACCTCCTGCAGCTGTATTTGAAGGTGCCTTGCTGTTGTATGACGGTCTCTTACGGCCCGCATACGCTTAAAACGGTATTCAACGCTAGTCGTGGCGCGTGGCCTGCCCTGGCCCGGCCACCATGCGTGCTCCTGGGTGTCGTGGTGCCGATCCACGACCCGTGCAATGGTTGTGTGCTCTACACCAAACCGTCGACCGAGTTCACAGTACCCGTACCTATCGGCACGGAGTGTGATAATCTGTACGCACTCATCACGTGTTAGTCGACGCGCAGTCCTTTCCATGGTTGTAGTGGATAAATTCACACCTCAATGGACCACGTACTCAGCATGCCCCCGCCATAACTTTACCCCAATCGCTAAAGCTGGAGTTACATGGTTTGTCATTTACCTTAATTATAGCCATGGCGGACCCTATACACCCCCAACATTATTACAGCGTTGTATACTGTGTCCCTGATGCTATGTTTTGCATAATAAAGTTACACAGCGTTCTGGTCCTTTCTGTAACCTGTTAACGTCATATGAGCCAGTGGTGCGTTAATTTTGACGAGTATATATATATATATATATATATATATATATATGTGATAGGTATATAGCTAGGAATATATATATATATATATATATATATATATACTGTTTTTATTTATATAAATATATATATATATATATATATATATATATATATATATATATATATATATATATATAGGGAAAGACGTGGAGAGATAGAGTGAGAAACGAGTGGTTTTGGGAGAAAGTTGGTGTAGTGCCTGTTTTGAACAGTATAGATTCGGCAAGATTGAGATGGTGGGGCATATAGTAGGGATTCTGAATAACGGGTCGCAGTAAGAAGGGGGGGGGGAAGGCGGGAGGAAAGACCGAGGGAAGATATGGAGGTACTTGGAAGGGTGCCCTGAGAAGACATGAGAATGCCCGCGATGCGTCGGCTGATGGAGGATGGTGTACTTCTGGAAAGGACTGCGTGGGAATCGATGTTGTCTCAGCCGACAGCCCGTAGGCCTTCCTGATAGAAGACCTAAGTAATATATATATATATATATATATATATATATATATATATATATATATATATATATATATATATATATATATATATATATATATATAACATATATACTTTCTCTATATATATATATATATATATATATATATATATATATATATATATATATATATATAATGGCGGAGACGATCCGCCAATCCACTGAATTTTTCGCTAGCGGCTAGCATTTCCACTAACTTTGAAAACTGTCAACGAACCAATTAGCTTTCGTTATACTCAAGTCCGCTAACCCTAAAGTCGCAGATGTTTGCACCTGAGCTGTGAGTGAGCCTGTCTACAATACTCTGTCTGGCAGGCATGCTACTGGCCGACTACGAGCAAGTCCAAGACATAGTCGGTCGACGTAGCACCAGCAACAACGGCAGCTAAGCCATGTATTCAAGACCTGGATCTTAAGCCACAATTTTTGAGATCACATTTGAGACCAACAGTTTCGATATATGTGCTAAAGAAAATATGCAATACATGAAAAATTTATAAATGTTTTAACTTAAAGACCATTTAAATGGTTTGTAAAATCCCTAAAAAGCTATATTTTATTATTTTATTTAATAATCATGTAAAATCCCTGTAATAAAAATGTAAAATCGTCCACTGAAATCCAACGCATTTAACTTTGTGATATTTTTGTTTTTTGGATGGCAGCTCGAAGGAGGCTCGTTGGCCTCTTATAAGAAGAATTGGTAATATACCTGTTTATTAACTACATTAC
>JABUQX010118960.1:0-50000 GCA_015478945.1 Trachelipus rathkii | reverse complement strand
CTCCATTCCTCCTCCATTTTAATTCTCTCCTATCTCCCTGTCATGCTCCATGTCTCCACCCCATAAAGTATCGGCGTCAACACTCCCTCGTATATTGCTCTCTTCAGCTCTTTGTTCATATATTTATCTTTCAAGATGGGGGGTATACTGCTCTTACAGTCATGCCATACTGCTCAATCCTACTCGAATTTCATGCACCCCCTTCTCTTCCATTCTTTAATCTATCCACATTTTTAATCTCTCTACCGTCTACTTTCACCATCAACTCCTCCTCCTCCTCTCTGCTTACTACCATTATTTCTGTTTTCTCCACATTCATATTCAATCCTGTTTCTCTCAGTTTTTCTGCGAAACACAGCACCATTTGCTTCAACCTCTCACCATCTCCACTCCAACACGCCAAATCATCTGCATATACCATGATGTCTCCGTCAATCTCTTCTAAACTTTCTTTTACACCTCTTATGACTGTCCAAATACGCTATAAACAATATCGGCGACTGCCTTACTCCAGTTTTACCTCAAACCATTCTTCGTTTTATATCCTGTTCTTACCGCCTTATGCTATTCACATTATGTGCTTCTTACTGCCTTCCTCTGCCTCCAACATAATCCCTCCCGGAACTCTCCACAGCTTCTCTCTGGTCCATCCTTTCTTCCTGTGCCATATCATTCATTTCATCCACCACTCTTCCATATGTGCTTTTATTTCCTGCAGTCCATGCCATTCCACATCCACCTTTTCATGTGTTCCCTCTCCACCTTTATGTTCCATCCTCCATATCCATTTCAGCCCCTCCCCTCTTGCTAATATTTATCCCATCCCTCCTGGGAGTTTCCCGCTCTTCATTTTCATAACACCTCCTCAAATTCCTCCTCCGTTATTACCTCCTTCTCTTCTCCCTCCACGTTTCTCCTCCTCCTCCTCTCTCTCCTTCCATTCTTTCATTTCCTCCATTTCATTCCTCCATTTGTCTTTGTCCTTCTGTCTCCTCTACCTCCATCCATTCCACCCCTCTTCCATTTCTTCCATTCTTTCTCTCTCTTTCTCCTCTCTCTCTCTCTCTTCTTTCTCTCTCTCTTTCTTTTCTCTCTTTCCTATCATCAAAGCTTACTAAATATTTTTGTCTATCTTCTCATGTGTGTGTGTGTGTGCCTGCTCTCTCTCTCTAATATATATATATAATATTATAATATATATATATATATATATATATATATATATATATATATACTCTTTCTATATATATATATATATATATATATATATATATATATATATATATATATATATATATATATATATATATATCATCTAAGAAATCAAAATTCAAAATTACAATTATTCACATAAACTCCCATGAAAAAGATGACAAATTATATTTATTTTATATGCATTTAATCAGGAAATGTGAAAACATCCATAACATCCTCATTTCGAGAGGGATGCGGATGCCGATGCAGATGTGCCGTTAGTGAGGATGCGGATACTTGCAGATGCAGATGCGAATGTCAGTACAGTGCAGATGTTCCGCAAATGCGGATGCAGATGCGGATGTCATGTCCATCACTAATATATATATATATATATATATATATATATATATATATATATATATATATATATATATATATATATATATATATATATATATATATATATATATAAATATATATATATATTCATGTCTACCACCCACGGGCAATGCCCTTTTCAAAGAGGGGCAAAAAAAATAAATAAATAAATAAATAAATAAAAAAAATTACATAAAGAAAATAAAACTTAAAAATAAAATATAAAGTAAACCCACCCAGTCTTGCCTAATAATAATAATAATCAGGTGGGCGCAGACCCTTGGGACTTAAATGAGAGATTAAATGCTGCGGGAAGGAAAATAAAGAAGGCAAAGGAGTTCCATAAAACGAATAGGCTGGAAGAAGGAGGTACCACAAAGCAGTGATCATGAATCTCAATATTCACAATTTTCATGAGAGAACAAGGCACCTCTTGTGTTACGAAGGCGACGCAGTGGTGGAGGAATGCGAGAGGTCCAATTCACTCTCGACCACCTGCCGTTGTAATACCTATAGAAAGAGATATAAGGCACCTACGTCACGACGAAGAGAAAGAGGGGTCAAGGGAATCAGAGAGTATGGGACGGTTTATAAGCCTCTTAGGCGCCTTCAACTCTTGCTCAAAAGGAGGAATTGGGAGCGGATCCACAAATGTGGAGGTACAGTATTTCCCATACAGGGGCGAATGAGACCTTTATATAACTGTATATTCATTTTAAATGAATGAGTCAAAGGGCGCCACTCTCTCCATCAGCATTGTGAACTCCATCCACTCAGATCCCTTTCCATCCATCCTTCCATTCCACCATAATTCCAGTTCCTCTCTCTCCTCTCTCTCTCTCTCTCTCTCTCTCTCTCTCTCTCTCTCCTCTCTCTCTCTCTCCTCCTCCTCCTCTCTCTCACTCACTCACTCTTTCCTCTCCTGCTCCTCTTTCTGTAATATGTATGTGTAATATGTGTGTGTAATAATGTGTGTATGTGTGTGTCTTGACACATCCCTCACACTCTTCGTGAGCCCCATTTTACCACTAATCCTCTAACTAATTCTCCTTAAGCTACCCCCATTTCTTCATACATTTTGACCTTGTTCTACACCGCAACCCTTCGTGAGTTGCTTCACACTTTTACCAAAAGAGTGGCAACTGATAAATCTATGACTTCCTCAGACTCTTTCGAGAGTAATTTTTGCAATATACCCCAGTGTCTTCACCATTCGTGCAATTTACATTCTTTGCAATTTACAATAGCCATTTGACGTCATGAGGATAAACACCTTAACTCTGTGACGCTATGGCTCCATGACATTATTACATCATCGGAGGGAAATTCTCTAAATGAATTTCAAAGTACAATGTTTGCAATTAGTCCCTATCGATCTCATGCTGCGAATTCAGACACCCATTTGAGGGACATGGTTATTTAACGAAAAGAAGTTTTAAAAGCATTCATATAGACTAAACAAAGAATAAGACATGATTCTCGGATTCGAAAACTACCGCACATTTGAAGACTCTCATAGTGGGGATTAGGGGATAAATGCTCAAGCTATAAGATGACCGATCTTGCGGGTTCAATAAACTAGGAGAATGGGACGTCGGAGGACGTGCGGAGAAAGAGATCCTTGTCTGAAACCGTCTAATATATTACATAGAGGGTCTGTGTCTTGCTGAAGACTAGATTTTTTTCTTAACGATCAGAAGTTTATAATTTGTTAATAAAGAAAGTATTACCTTTTTTACTATTCGTCTCCTACCATGAAGTCCTAATGCGAGATATCCGCTCTCAATAATATAATTTAGTTATTACTGTTATCAACAGTTGAAAGACTGCTGTCATAATCTCATTTCACTAATTACTATTCAAAAATTTGTCTATACTGAAACTTTTTGATACACATATTTATACGGAATCCTAAAATACAATAACTCTCTTTTAATTAGTGAAGATATCTCTTAAATATGATGTATAAGCAAACCAATGCGGAGAGGGGTCATGTATACATGCTGATGACCAAGAGGAGTGTACTCTTTTGTCATTTAAAAGATATTAACATTTAAGGAATGATATCTGTACATCTAAAAAAATCCTCCAAATAGGAACAACTAACACAAAATAGAATACCCTTATAAGGTACTTAGTTAACCAAAATGAGGATCAAGAATTGAGTAATTATTTCATGCATAGTCAATAATCAATCATTTATGAGCTTTTATTTGAGTTTTTTTTTTACATAAACTATAAATCTCGGATCTCTTTTTCAACCCCTTCAATAAAACACTAATAAAAATCTGAATACTAAATAAATAAATCAATAAGAGTAATGAGTATACTGAATTTACTGGATGAATAAAGATAATCCTTATAATAGTTAATATATGTAAAAGTAAAAGGTAATGTTATATGTACTAAATTCATAGCCATATATGAGAACCATAAACCAATATTATTAATTATTGATTACTTATTATATATATATAGTGTGTGTGTAGTTAACCTAGGTACAACAATTGAAAGACTGCTGTTCATATACTCATTCACTATTATTACTTCTGTTTAAATCTTATTAATTTTCTAAATACATACTTACTTATTAATTTACTGTAATTAACTAAATAATATCAAAGAGGGCTGATTATTTCATGATAATTATAAAGTTAATTTCCTGTAGAAGAATAGATGTTTAATTAATGTACTATAAAAGCTCTCCAAGAGCAAAGTGGCACGAGTCAATAATGACTCGCTCCGCTCCTCAGGCCCCTGCACAGCCCGTCCACTGTCACGCTCCGGTGATTGACCGGGTGTAAAGACTGGCTGTTCATAATCTCAGTGTTCACGCCACGGTAAAGTTATTCCCTGAAACATAAAATGGCCGCCCACGGCCCGTGTGATACTAATTATGTCAATACATTGCAACGTCACCCTCTTCTTTGATTCTCTTACAAATCGAGAAAGAAGAGCGTCCTGGGATAATGAGAAATAATGCCTCCTCTGTAATGATTAAATAGGTTCCTATGTGTAGTGAGTAAGAAGTTAATTATATTGTACTAAATCGCCCATAAGTGAACCATAATATAATACTAAATAAATGGATTTACTTTATATAGGTTAACTATTAGTTTATTAAACGAACAGTTGAAAGATTGACTGTTCATAATCTCATATTCACTAATATATTATTCTCTAATTTATCGTATTTTCTTATCTATCATTGATATTTAAATTTTACTGTAATACTAAAAAATACAAGAGGCTGATATAATTCTGATGATAAAATATTCCTGTAGTAGAAATAGATCTTAAAAGTTGTTACTTAAATCTCTCAAGGATAACCTAAAAAATACATAAGTATATGTATTATGATTATATAGATACGTGTATACGTGTTGAAGGGACTGCTGTTATCATAATACTCGTTAACACTCAATTATTCTCTTATTTATCCCCACAATACTAAATAATCATATAATATTAACCTCATTTTCTTAGATATACTATATTAAATACAAGAGTGGTATACTGTATGATAATATATTCTGTAAAGTAAAAGAAGGTTAATAGGTTGTACTATAATCTCCATAATTATAATTAATAATAAATATATAACCATAAATAACTCTTATGATGTCTTTAATATTTAATTTACTTAGTATATACAACAGTTAGAAAAATGACTGCTCGTTCATTTTAATTAATTCACTCTCTGACTAGACTTTTTAATATACATTCTCTGATATATAATTTAGCTCATTTTTTTACAAAAACTATCTCCAATTACCTACTCTCATATTACTTTTTTTTTTACTAAAAAAATCAAAGTGCGGTGGATACACTGATCCCTGCTAACTCTCTATAAGTTACACTCGCGTGAGAACGCTTCAGGATGGCCTCTATACGTACCTAGGAGACTCTCACTTCAGAGTATTAAACCGAAAAGACAATCAGAAAGCCGTTCACCGCCACATATAGCTGATATTTGTCTCTTAATTAGCGTTATATCTCTTTAGTGTTACAACACGGCTAGTGATATAAGTATCTCTGTCTGTATCTATTACACTCTCATCGTTGCACATTTATCATTTATGCTCTCAGTTTTAGATTTACTATAGTTTGTGCTCTTAATACCAGTATACCTCAGTTTCTTGGGAGTACTCTCTTAGAGAATTTACATGTGTTATGGTTTTTATTATTCTGATTGATAAAGTTCCTGTTAAGACATTTGAAGAATGAACTTATATAATAAACGTCCAAGTGTGCCAGAATTCCCCCGTTAAAAGGAAAAGAATGATGAAGGATAAGTAAACTGAGTAATCGCCAGAAACATCGCACCAACCAAAAAACCACTATTTTTGATGATCAGCTTTAGGAGAGCATCCTCGTTACAAACAGTTGAAAGAAGTCTGCGGTTCATAAGGTATCTAGCGATTGGTTCACTCAGACTATCATTTGCTACTACTCTATATTCTAGTGATGATACGATTTATGATGTGATAAAAAGTGAACTGAAGCAACTTTTAGCCCCTGTTATGTGAAGTGAAGGAAATTAATAATGTTGTCCCAGATTAGCACTTAGCCTCCCATGTTTAGAATAACGTGAGTAAGCGAGAAACAAGAGGGCCAGAATTGATTGATAAGTTCCTGTAGAAGAAGGACTGTTTGTACTAAATCTCAAGGAACCATATAACTCAATTTGTTTATTATGGATGACTTTACCTCTACAACAGAATATGAACGAGAGGTGCTAATTGTCATGTTGTGCCAAATTTCAACTTAATATTTAGCTCACTGGTGTATGCGTCATGTCAATGTGTTATTCATATCTCAGTTCTGTTATATCTTGAATAGAATAACAAAATAGAGGGCTATATAATTGATGATGATAAAGTATTCCATAGCGAGAAGGAGTGATGCTGTTATGATAATCTGTTGAAACTGCGTCAAAGGTAGCCAAAGATACACTGGATATGTCCTCTCTATGTATATTCTTTAGTGATAAACAACAGTGAAAAGATTTGCTCTCATGGGAGATACTCTCGATTCATCTTATAATAATTCTAGAATTTAACGACTAGTTTTCGATACAATAAAACTCAATTCACATTGTGCTAGATAACCTCATAACAACAACAAACCGCTTTATCGCGACTAAAGTATACTGGATGATATAGTAAGATAATCATAGCTAGAAGGAGATGCAGTTGCATTCTGATAGTTTTAAAATCTTCACAAGTGAACTCTTAATCACAATACTAAACATGGTCTCTCCAAATGGCAAGAATCTTATGTGGATAACTCAAGGTCTTGACCTCAAGACTTGCTGAATCTGGATGATATTACTCGATGTACCTAGTATAGGCACTTATTCTCGTCGATAGACTTTATGGACTCCGATCGTTTTTTATAATAACGCTTGGTGTAAAGGGCCCAAAATAAATACCGTACTCTTCGATTTCCTGGTTCTAAAGAGACTAAGAGGGTTGAAGTATAACGAATTGAAGATGTAACCATAGTTCACAATAAGTGTAGAGTTAGGAATGTTTTATACGTTATCGCCATATGGAGTAGACCATCTGTTATAACCACCACTTGCTGTCAGTTTAGGTACTTATGTTTAAGCGGAAACAGATTGAAAGTGACTCGCGCCCGAAAGATATCCAATTGTGTGTTCGGTATATCAATCGAAATAGAATCTCATGTTTATCGCATAAGTTGTGCTCCTGCGTGTGAAATTTAACCTGTATTATATAAGCAATATCTTTATACTCGGCTACTTCTTGATATCATACGAATATCAACTTACTGTAATTTAGCATTTCAACAGAGGAGGGGGCATCGATTGAATATTACCCAGCAAATCGAGAGTAGGTATACCATGTACGTGGAAACTTTTTCTCTCATGTTTGTACTAAATCTCAGAAATCACACATCTCTCAATATGTCAATATTACCAGGTATGACCCGCTTTCCTCTTGTAATACAACAGTGTTGAAGTAGCTGCTAGGTTCATAGATAGGTGCATCATAGTCATGCAACATCAAATATATATATCTCTTGTGGTGAGTCTGTGTATTTTCCATAATATCATACTCCAATTATCTAATTCTATAAGATATACATGGGGCTGACACATACATGTGTTCTCGATATGATCAAATAAGTTCTGATAGAGATAGAAATGTCTATGATCGTACTCTCGCTTATATTGTGACATTATTCTTAGATAACAGACCCAAGATATTAACTAAACTGACCAATACTGTCCGATGTAGTTAGTCAATATAGATTATTGTCTATGCATCAATTACCGATGAAAAGAGGATAGCTATCAAATTAATCTGTGAGTATAGTTCCTGGGGTTTATCCCATTAACAATCAATAAGACACCGAAGATCTTATGTGAAAGATGAGCGTTTGGCGTGGAGTTTTAGTCTGCGATAGCTCTCCAATTAACATTTCTATTATAAAGTTTACTTCGTCAATTGGTTGGGCTAATGCAATCGCGTCTGCTTTCTGGCTAGTCTATATAGAATGGGAAAGCATAAAGATTATGGGACTTGATCTAGTAGCCATGATCAGAGGCTCGACCTAAGAAGTGCGTGGCTAAGTGTACAGTAGGTATAGTAATAGCTTTTGCTAGGCACCCACTCAAACAACACCACTTAGACCGTCTAGTCTTTGAATATCGTGTATAAAGCGAGATTAGTCCAGAATTGACAAATTAATCGTTTTATGATTGATAGTGATGATTAAATGAGTATAACATGGGCGCTGTGCTATTTTTCAGTTAGGTTCATTTTGCAGTATCTAGCAAGAATCACTAGTTTCAAACATGATATAATTTTACTCATAAAGAATTAAAATACATACCTCTCATTTCTGATACTAAAATGACAGAATCGAAGACGGGCTATATCTGATTGATAATAAAAGAATCTCGTGCGTGTAAAGAGAAAAGTTTCGCCTAAACTAAATCGCCAAGAAACTCAGAGAGTCCTAATCAGAGGTTGCTCTGCTATTTGTACTTGTTTGGCAGTAAAAAGTTAATTTTCATTTATATTTTGGTAAACCTGTGTGAGTTTTTATCAAAAAATCTCCACATAACATGTCATAAAGCAACATAGGCATAGGCTCCTGACAGATACTGTTGACTCAGCTATCAGCATTCATAAAGTATAAAGATTCTAACTTTGTTATTTTACTTCTTTCACTCTTCATTTTCTCTGCAATGTATAGTTCCCAGTACAATTATATATAGCGCAATAATTCTTAAGAGAAAGTATATCAAGATCATTTCGTAAGAGCTGACTATCTCACAATAGAATCAGACATAGTACTCAAAGAGATGTAGCTTCCCATCCTTTGTAGAAAGGTGAGGTGGGTCACCAAACTATAAACCAGTTTGACGGGAGGATGTAGAGTTTTTACAAGCCTAGTGGAAGAGGCTTCAGTGACACTATGAACACGAGATACGCGACGCGTAGATTGTCTGTACTTCTATTTAGGGTACTTACCTTACTATATACTCAACAACAAATGGACAGAAACGCATATGACATAACGCTATCCTTTTTCATGATGAGTCTCTCTAACATGAAATTATTCTCTGACTCTCCTATTTTAGATCTCCTTATTTCGAACCAATTTCAGGGAGTATATTAGCGTCTTTCATCTTGTATTATCTTTTAAACAAGAAGCCAAATTGAGGGTATACTATAGGACATGGTGGTTATATTGCTAAAGGTAATCTCTGCCATGGTAGTAAATGAGAGAAGATGTTGGTGGTAAAACCCATCTGCTCTTATTAGCTTATCTTGACATCGTCACTTAGTCATCCTTACCTTAGTAATGTATCTGATATCTAAAGAGTACGTGAGGTGCTCATGGAGTCTTATCATATCTATGACATAGTGAAGCTCTAAAGTGCAAAAATAATCATATGAAAGCCTCGAATACACTAATTATTCGTGCACTCATAAGTTTATTCTGTATTTTGCTTTACGGAAATAACTATACTCCTCGTGTGCTTTCGATACTAGTTAAATCTCTAATGGCTAATATTCTGATGATAAGAAAGTTAACGCATGTAAGATAGAGACCAAAGATTTGAGTTCAGTTAGGTTGTTACTTCAGAAATCTGTTGAATTGAGAATTTCGAAAACCGAATGATGTCTTATTAGGATACTTTAAAGTGTTACATAGCGATGCTTGCAAAGGACTGAGTTGTTTCCATACTCTCAGTGACTGCTTCTAATTAGTTCTCTTTTGCTCATCCATTTTTACTGTTGAATTATATTCCTTGGCAGGGCAGAGTTGAAAACCAAAGGTTTCGAAATTATTCTTATTTGCCACAATTAGTTACATGATATGTAAAGAAAAGGAATGTTTATTGAGGCAGTAAAATGTCTCCCAATGGCACCGACCAAACAACACGACTTAATGCGTGTTTAAGAGTGACTATATGGTTAAATCAGTGTTGAAATGACTGCACGCTTCATAGATGAATCCAGTTGTCCACGTATCGATGTCTCTCACCTGTGTACTTATGCGATATTGATCAAAATTGGTGCACATATATCTGACCTTCGATTGTATCTGTGACGTAATATAATGAAGCGAGAGCATTGGTGGTAGAAGATATTACTTGTGTCCAAAGGTTCTCAAGAATAAATGAGGAGAACCGGAATGAGTGTTTGTTATGATATAATCTCCAAGGTATCTCAGAGAACTCACAGTATATGTTTGCTTTAAACTTTACCGGATACTATCCTTACAAGCCAATTATAGTAAAAGAAATTGACTGTTTCGATTTTAACTACTACATTTCACTAATTATTATCTCTGCGGTAGCTATTGTGTCGGGGGGGGGCAAATATCATACGCTCTCATTTTTGTATTACTAAAACAACGAGGGCTATTATATAATCGATGTATATAGTTTACCTGTTTATGATAAAAGTATATGAGATATGTTTGTATACTAAAATCGTCCATGAGAACCAAAACCAATGATGGTCTTGAGGTACTTAGTTATACAACATAGTTGTAGAAATGGATACTTGCTGAATTACCATAATCTCATTCACTAAATTATTTCTTTTTTTACTAATATATATAGATTTCTTTTATTACTCTCTACAATATTAAAAGTCTCAATTCTGATACTTATAAGTAAACAATAGTATATTAGGCATTATATATATAGTATATTATATATACTGATTGATTATAATAATTTCCTGGTAGAGTAAGTGATGTTATATGTACTAAATCTCCAGGAACTCAATAATACCAATGATAGTGTACTTTAATATATAGGTAACTTAGTTACTAACATGTTAGATATAATAAGACTGTCATGTTCAATAATTACTCAAATAAGGTTTATAATATAATATTAATCTCTTTTATAATCTACTTTTCTAAACGTCTAACCACATAACACATTGTTTATAATACTCCTTTGAGAAGATACAAAACCATTAAAAGAAACAGCTCATTAATCACTAATTGAAAATTATAAGTCACTGTAAAAAGGAAAGATACAGCTATCTATACTAATATCTCCAGGTAACCAAACCAATGATGTCTTTAGGTACTTAGTTATACAACAGTTGAAAGACTGCTGTTTCATTTAATTCTCATTTCAGCATATATATATACTTCTTATTATTACTCTAATTTTCAAACATACCTCAATTTATTCTTGATACTAAATAACTCAAGAGGGCTGATATATATTATCTGATGATAAAGGTTCCTGTATATTATAAATAAAATATTAGGTGTTTTGTTACTTAATAACTCCAAGAACCAAACCAACTAGATATGTCTTTTAGGTAACTAGTTACAACAGTATATGTAATTTCTCTGTTCATAATCTCATTTCACTTAATACTAATTCTCTTTAATAAATACCGTTATATATTACTACAATTTATATTACCTCATTGCTGTTATACAAAAATACTCTAAGAAGGAGCCTGACTCATTCTTGATATACAAGTTCCTGTTAGAAAGAAACGGATTCTATTATAATAGTGCTATAAACCAAGAGATCCAGACCAATATTGCATACTGATATGAACTCAAGAATAACCCTTTTTTAATGGTCGTTCTAAGTTCCCTAAGATATACAACTAGTTTATCGCACCGACTCGCGCTCCCTCTCATTCATAACTAATCTAGATGTTCAGGCTGAATCATATATCTACTGTAGGTTTCGTATGCTCATCGAATAGGGCGCGCTACATCTGACCCTCTTAGTGTATACGACTTCCACTAAGTAGAATTAAATAAAAAAAAAAATAACATAAGAGAGTGACAATAATTATCTTATATAATGAATAATAAGTTTCTACTGTTAGATAAGAATAGAATGTTTGGAAGCGGTAAGAGCTGGCCTATTGATGGTGAACCAAACCAATGGAATGTCTATTTTAAGTTAACTTATAGTTATATATTACAGTTGATAGTAAGACTGTCTTGATATTATCATTAACTATCTATATCTAATATATATATATATATCTATAAATAATATATCATGTTAGACGTTTTCCTCATTTCTATCTCTTGAGTTAATTGTCGCGAGAGTGGATACATACTCACTTACATTTATGCTGGATTACTAATAAAAATCAATAGTATAGTGCTGTATTAATTATACTTAGTTTAATGATAAATAAATACCTGTAGGAATACTTTCTTCATCGTAACCGACTAAGTTAAAACAGGTAATTAACTATTGAAAATCTTTTTAAATATCTATATGGTTAATTATGTAATATCAAAACAGTTTGAACAAGACATAAAACTTGTGAGATTCAATATATCGCTTAGAAAGGTGCTCTTAGAAAATTGTATTTTATCTAAAATACCAGACATCAATCATTATCTGATACTAAAAACAAGTAGGCTGATATTAATGTCATATATATATAAATTTCTCCTGTGTAGAAGATCCTCGCCTCTTTGTTTACCGTAAATCTCCAAAGAACCAATACTATAATTGATGTCTTTAGGTATTAGTTACAACAGTTGAAAGCCTTGTATTCATAATCTGCTATTAATCTTCTGTGTTTTATATTTCGCCCTTTTTTACAAATAACAATTGCAGCTTCTAATTCAAAATACTAATTTATAAAAATGAAGATGCAAGTGTGTGTATGTGCTGTATAGAAAATTTCCTGTAGAATGAAGGATGGTTTATGTACTTAAATTCTCCATAAATAACCTAAAACCAATGATGTCTTTATATATATTTACTATTATAGTTTAATATTTCAAAGTTAAAAACATTTTAATAAAGCTTTTAATTGACCAAGAAATTATTAACACTTACGAAAAAACTTATTCAATGGGATTCTGTAACTCTCACTTCCTTAATTACTATATATAAACAAGAGGTAGTGATATTATTGGATGATTAAAGTTCCTGTTTAGAAGAAGGGAATTTGTTTGTACCTAAATCATTCAAGGAACCATAAATACAATGATATTGTCTTTATTTATATATAACTAATCAAGTATATACAACTGTATAGAAAACCACAGATATACGATGATCTAAAGAAGTCCTATATCCTTAGTTCTCTATTGTAATTGATTTATCAAAAAAACAGCCATTTTGTAAATTGCATCAGGCCACTACTCAGCATATGCCAAGGAGAACTGCATTATACTTTTTACTGATTAATACCTAACACTCGCTGCAAGAACCCGATGTTGTAATCCAATTACTAATTATCTCAAAGGAACCGAAAACCAATCTCCATCGTCTTAAGTTTACTATTGTTACAATACTGTTACTCTCGACTATGAACATTAGCATGTATCCCAACCTCTTATGTCACTAAATTATTCTTCTCATTATACCTATTTTCTATTTATAATACATACCTCTATATTCTTAAGATACTAAAAGACAAGAGGGCTGATTATTAAACTGGATGTGAAATAATAATAAGTTCCTGTAGGGTATAGTAAAGATGTTCTGTTACTAAATCTCCAAGGACACTAAAAATACCCAATTATGTCTTTAGGAATACTTAGTACAAACAGTATTATAGTAAATAGAATTATAGCTGTTTCATATAAATTAACTATCATTTCAATAATTATTTCCTTTTACCAGACTCCCATATTATACCTCCTCATATTTTTTCAATTTCATACCTCATATTTCTGTACTAAATACTAAAGTAGGGTACTAATACTATGAAATGATAAAGATCCATTGTAAGGAAGAAGTGGATAAGTTTATGTACTATAGAAATCTCCAAGAGACAAACCAATGATGTTCTTTTAGTACTTAGTTAATACTAAATAACAGTTGAAAGACTGCTGTTCATTATCTCATTTTAATTCACTATATAATTATTCTCTATTTTATTATTTATATTCTAAATATTTAACTTCATCTTTGATACTAAAAACAAGAGATCTAGATCAATAATTAATGATGATAAAGTTCCTGTAAAAGAAGAACTTTTGCACTAAATCGCCAAGGAACCAACCAATGATTTCTTTAGGTACTTAGTTACAACAGGACAGGCCTAGCCTGTTCATAATCGCATTTCACTAATTATTCTCTTTTATCTATTTTCAATACATACCCTATTTATGATACATACTAAAAACAAGGGGGCTGATATCTGATGATAAGTTCCTGTAGAAGAAGGAAGTTGGTACTAAATCGCCAAGGAACCAAACCAAATGATGTCTTTAGGTTACTTAGTTAACAGGTGAAAGACTGCTGTTCATACTCTCATTTCCACTAATTATTCTCTTTTATCTATTTTACTATATTATAGAGAGTGGACTATAACCATTACATTATCTAATTACTAAAGAACAATGAATGGAACTACTGAATTTATTTCTACTGAATATTAGCTTTAACGGTCTAACTCGCCGCGCGCTCGCCTTCTATTATTTACAATCCAACGCCTAACCGCACCCACTATCAGAGCGTTGACGCTCCTAGGTCTCAGGATAGTGTGTCAGTTACTATCCGCACCCAGTTAGCATAGTGTATCGAAGCTGTTCGCCAAGTATTTATCTAATGTCGTGCCCACCTAAATTATATATACTCTTGAGTTTCTTGATTATCTAATTAGCGAAATAACCTCAGTTTCTGAATAGCATAAGAGAAGACAAGTAGGGAACTTAATACCCATACTCGGTAGAACCTAAGAGATATTAAGTGGGCCGTGTCAGCAAAAAGATTTTATGTCTCGCTAATAAATGCTCGCCTTATATGGTTAGAACGCCAATGATGTCTTCAGTATACAATCTTAGCTTGTGTACTCAATACTCATTGTGAGAAAGTGTTAAGTGCATGTCTATCTATTATATTTTTTCTACATTTTTTTTTTACATTCGGTATAAGATATTATGTGTCTCCTCTCTAAATCACCTTTCAATTTGAACGATTTCTCTTCCCTAAGTATATCACTATAACCTGCGATAGTAATCTAAGAAATAACATTATATAAGAAATAACTAATGAGGGCATAGATTTCTGTTAAGTTGAGTGTTGACGGCGCAGTATCCCGACATCCCCTTAGAAGAAAGACATGCTATGCGTGGACGTAAACCGCAATCTCCTCGAAGTAGTAACTAATACTCTAATGATGTCTTTAGGTACATAATAGTAATATTAACTAATAACTAGGGGAAATACACTTAGTCTTAGTATTCATAATCTTTCAATAATTCTACTAATAATATTTATTTCTTAATTTATTCTATTTTTCTCTATTAAAACTAAAATTTCTTTGATATACTAAAAACAATGAAGTGATCTGAAGATATCTGCATGATAAAGTTCTCATTTATGTGTAGGAAGAATAGGTATGTTTAATATTAGTTACTAAATATGTACTATAAATAGCATATCACATAACCAATATTGATGTCTTTAAATATATTATGGTATACTTAAATATGTTACTAATACAGTTGAATAAACTGATACTATAATTAATAATAGAAACAATAAAATAGTTAATTGACAACAAAATCTCTACCCAGTATTAATCTATTTCTATAATAATAATAAATACCTACTTATTCTGAATACTCTATATAAAAAATACTCAAGTGAGCTTATATTCATGATTGATGTAAAAGTTCTTGATAGTAAAGTTAGTAGGTTTGTACTATAAATCTCGACCAAGTGAAATCAAAAACCAATGATGTCTTTGGTTACTTTAGTTACTAAACACTTGAAAGTATCATGAGTAGTTTCATAATCTATTCTTATTGACTAATTGTAGTTACCTTGTAATACCTATTTCTAAAAATAAATGCCTCATATTCTAAAGTATTACTGAACAAAATACAAGAGGGCCAATATCTGAGACAAGTTCCTGTAGAAGAAGGAATGTTTTGGACTTAAATTTTCTAATATTAACCATAACAATGATGTTCTTTATATATGAGTACTATATGATTATAACTAATAACATAGTGATTGGATAATAAGACTGTATTGAGATTTACATAATCTCATTTATATTACTATTCATCTCAAATTTTAAATTCTATCTTATTTTAATTCTATTAGTTGCAATACTGTACATCCATATATCTGATAACTAAAACAAGAGGTGCCTGATATATTCATGATACTAGTAAATGAGAAAGTATCTCTATTGTATGTAAGAAGGAAGTTTGTACTAAATCTCGACCATAAAGGAATTAACCATAAACCAGTAAATGATGTCTATTTAAAGTTTAATGATATAAAATGGATACTGTCTTGTTTATATCTAGTAAGCTCTAGCCACTACAGACGGTATTTCATAGATATAAATTCTTCTATATTATGATTCTACTCCTCTCAGTTGAATTAACATACTCCTCAATTTAACTGGCTTAACATTTGAAATGAAATTGATTCAATAGTATGGATCGAATATTTCATGCAAATGATTTAGGAATTATATTTACACAATGATAAAGAAGGATAATGTGTGATATGTTATCTGTGACTAAACTCAGGGAACTCAGAAAACACTCAATATATATTAGTTATGTTTAATCTTTCAGTTACGTTGATACTTAAACCGTAACCTTACAGTATATTGAAAAGATGAGATTCTCACTGTGTCCGTTTACTCTCTCATTCTTTATGTGTCCCTAAATATTTTCTCTTTCTCGAATAAACTCAATACTCTGATCTCCCTTTATAATACATACTATGTATTCAAATTGCTCGAATAGATAATTCTTAAAGGTAGTGGTAAATAACTGTGAATCTGTGGGCTTAATGTAAACTTAATAGTTTTCTGTAGATTATAAAATGATTGAATTTAAGTGATAATCCTCGAACTAGTCACCAAGGATCCAGAACCAATGATGTCTTTAGTACTAGTTGTGTAGCGACAGGTGGAAAGCGATAACTCGCCATCGATTCCACTCAGTTCTTTCTTCCTTCTTCTTAGCTTTTATGCTCGTTTGTTTTCCAGAATAAACGATACCTTTCTATCCTGCTGATACTATTTATATACATAGACTCCGCTCTGATCTGCTCTTTAAGTGGATCATAAGTATCCTAGTAGAAGAGGGACAGGTATTACCTGTACGCTTAATCATCTCCTAAAGAGAACCCAACATCAACATTTAGGTCGTTTATAAAGGATATACTTATGTTTCTAACAACGAGTGAAAGACTTGCGCTGTATCATAATGCGTCGTGTCACTCAACTCAATGCTATTTCTCTTGTATTCATTAGTCTAGTTTCTAAATTAAACTGTGAAATCGGTCTCAAGATATACTTGGTTTAACTAAACGAAAGAGTCTGGTGAATTTTTGATTATTAATAGTTCCTGGGATAGGTTTATTTATGTTACTTAAAATTCGTACCAATACCTTCCAGTTTGAATTTTTCATTGGTAATAGGTTACAACCAGTATGGAAAAGGACTGTCATGGGTTCATTAAATACTCATTTTCACTTAAATTTTTCCTTCTTAGATTTTTAATACGCTATATATTTTTCAATTACATACCTCATTTCTAACTTAAACTAAAGAGGGCTTGAATAATCTTGATTGAATAAAGTTCCTTGGTGGATAGAATTGTGAAAAATTAGGTGGGTTAGTGACGTTTAAACATCTCTCCAAATAGGAACCCCAAAAACCAAAATGATTGTCTTAGGTACTTAAGTTACAACAGTTTGGAAAATTCTTGGCGCTCCCTTCTTGATCATTTTCCTACTTATATTATCTCTCTTTTATATATATGTTTCAATTCTAACACTTTTCCATTCTGATTCGATCTTAAAATAAAAGTAATGAAACCTCAGCCATTTCTGGAATGATTAAAGTTTTTCTTATAGTTTTAGTGAGATAAAGTGATATGGTTTGTTAACTAAATCTCTACAAGGAACCAAAATCCAGATAGAGTGCTCACTTTAAGATGTCTATACACTAAGAGTTACAAACGTGTAAATGAAACACGTCGTTACCCATTAAGGATCATAATAAATTATCTCATTTTTTACATATCTATCATGTGTAGATCTCTTTTATTCTATTTTTTTCAATTTAACCATTTACCTCATTTCTTGATACTAAAAAAAACAAAGAGGCTGATATTACCTCATGATAATAAAAAAAGAAATGACCTATGAAGAAAGAATAGACGGATTACGTGTTATATATCTCAAGGACACATATATTAACAATCTTACTTTCATTTTTGAACTATTCTCTCTCTCTCTCTCTAGCTCGCAGTACTCCGAGGGAGCACGCAAATGTGCCAATGATTGATTTTTTGTTTCACTAAAGAATACCCACGGCGTCAAAAACTTAAAGGATGGACAGGAGTCGAGGGTTTTCCGGTGTCCTACCGGGGGACGACGGGGGACTTCCGTCCCCCCCTCTGTCCTTTCGTCGGCTCGAACCCCTAAAAAAAGGATTATAAAATGAAAAATATACAAATTTTCCTAAGCGTAAAATAATATTACTATTTGGCAAATCTTGCTCTCGTGAACTAATGCTGGGATTCAAGGTCAATCACCAGCGTACATTGCCAGATCTAAGATTATTATAAATTTTAAGATTAAAATAAGTGAACATGTAGTAAAAAATAAATTTATTTTTAGTTTTTATTAACATAAAATTACTTGGTGAATCAAATGTTATTATTTTCCTGTAGAGTTATTAGTTTTCTGTTACATGCCCGGCCTCTGGGATTGCTGGCATATATATATTATCTATATATATTTTAATATAATATATAGATATATAATATATAATATATATTTATATATATATTATATATATTATAGATAATTATATATTATATATATATATATATATATATATATATATATATATAATACTAACTATATATATATATATAGTTATGAGCAAGCTTGACTAACCATATTTTCCCTTCGATAAACAATAGCAACGGTAAACTTATATTTCCTGTTGAAATTGTCCATGCGCATAGTAGTCTTTGGCAAACGACAAAGTAATATTTCCTAATTTTTGCAGCTTTTGGATATTTAAGATTACATCATCTTGTATTTTCAAATATATATATTATATATATATATAGCTATATACTATTACTATATTATAAATTATATATATATATATATATAATATATATATAATATATACTTATATTACTATATAATATAGATATACTATATATATTATATATATATAATAATTAATAATATATATACTATATTATATTATAGGAGAATTTGTGGAGGCTTTAGGGAAACATGAAAGCGAAAAAGGGATCCTGGTAGAGGCATGGATACATATGAATTAGCTGAGGAGGGAGGAGAGGAGCTGAAAGCCTTGATGCTGAGATTTCTGACCAGGTGTTGGTGGACAGTAGAGTGCCGGAAGGTTGGGCAGAAGGTCAAGAATAGTCCTATTTATAAAAGTGAGGGGGAGCAAGACGATCTGTAAAAATTATAGAGCAATCTCACTAATGGATCACATGGCGGTTATATGAAGAGATTAGAAGAAAATTGAGATCAAAAATAGAGCCGAGATTGAAGAAAGCATTTGTTCTTACCCGGAGAAGCTATGGAGGAGTTCTGGAGAGGGATTTATGACGCGTTGAAGCAGAACTTGATAAAGGCCTTTTACTGTAAGCAGTTACCTATGTGAATAGCTTATAGTCCATTAAAATAGGATATGAAAACTAGGAAAGGTTTGAGGTAAAACTGGAGTAAGGCAGGGGTGATGTGTTGTCGCCGATACTGTTTATGGATTAATTGGACACAGTCCATAAGAGGTATGTAAAGAGAAGTTAGAGGGATTGACGGGAGACGATCATGGTCATTTTACGCAGATGATTTGGCGTGTTGGCGTGGAGAGAGAGAGAGGTTAAGGGAAAAAGGTGCAGAAAAGCAGAAAAACTTGAGAAAGCTGATAAGAAGCGATAGAGATAGGAAGAAGCGAGAGAAAAAAGAAGCGAGAAAGTATGAAGAGGGAGAGCGAGTGATAGTGAGTAGACGGTTAGGAGAGATTAACAATGTGGACAGATATAAATACTTAGGTAGCACTGGAAGAGAACGGGGGTGTGCAAAGGAAATTACGTGTAGGATTGAGCAGTATGGCAGGACTGTAACAGCAGTATACCCCATCTTGAAAGCTAAATATATGAACAAAGAGGGTGAAGAGAGCAATATACGAGGAGTGTTGACACCAATACTGTTGTATGGGGCAGAGACATTGAGCATGACAGGGAGAGAGGAGGTAGAATTCAGACAGCGGAGATGATGAATTGAGGACCGTGATTGGAAAGACGAGAGAGACACGAGTGAGAACGAAGACAGTGAGGGAGAAGCCTGTGGGTGTGAAACCAGATGAATAAGTGGACGTCACTCACTAAGATTGTGGGAACACTGGACGAGGATGCAGAAGAGGAGTTGCCAGTAGGAGGTGGAGGGGAGACCGGAGGGAGTGAGGCCGAGAGGAAGACAGCGGAAAGAGATGGAGGACACAGTGGGGATTCCATTTCCAGGAGACACCACGATCGGCCTGGCACATGCGATGAGCTGATGTGCGGATGGTCCGTGATCGATAGAGCACAATGAAGCGGAGGTTGGCCCCCACTGAAGGATCCGTGAGCCCTTACCTGGGGATGAGGGATGTAAATTGTAGAGTTAAGATGTAAGATATATTATATATATAGATATAATAATATATATATATATATATATACTATATATAATATAATATATTATATATATAGTTTATATATAATATATATATTATATTATATATTATATATATATATATATATAAATAAATAATATATAGTATTATATATATAATATATATTATATAATATAATATAGTATAGTTTTCATAACATCAGAATATAACTGCTGTTCATAAACTTCATCTTGACCGATTAAATAACTATTCTCTTATTCATCTATTTCAATACATACCTCATTTTCTGATACTAAAAGAGTAGAAGGCGGTAATTTCGAAGTGATAAAGTTCCTTGTAGAAGAAAAGGGAGCTGATGTTATTTGTACTAATTCGCCAAGGAACCAAACCAAATGTGATGTTACTTTATATACGGTTTAACTTAGTTATCACATATTAAGAATACCCGATCGAGTGATTCTAGCGCACATATTCTGTCAATCAATTATCTCCCCCCCCCCATCCTAGTCAATACTTAAATTCTATGTTAAAATAGCAATAAATAACCTTATTAAGGTCCTAGCCTTTTGCCTAAATGAAAATAGTTATATAAGGTACCATACACTAAATATACTTACAGTTTTTATATTAAAATTTTTAACACTGCACAATTGATCTACTGTACAGTAAATTCTAACATTTCATCATTAATATGCAATTTATATTTATTTTTCCTCTTGTGCATTGTGGTTAGGTTCTTCTGATTGTGAGTTCCATTGGTAACGAACAACGTCTTCTTTGTAAGCATTTGCGCCAAGAACGAGTTCTCGGATGTTACTTACTGTCCATTCACTGAATAAACTCTGAAAGACAAACATGATAAATGTTAATTCTTAAATGATTTATATAACCTTTTAATAAGGAATTGTTCAAAGAAGTTTTTATTTAACTGTTTGAAACCTTCAGTAAAGGAACCAAATATACATACCTCTATATCGACATCAACGCTTTCACTTAGAGAACTCTCATTGGCTTCGTAGAAAGTTATCACTTAAGTAGTCATAAGTAGTGAGATTGTTTGTCTTAATAATCTCCAAGGAACCAAAACAATGTTGTCTTATTACTAGGTCACCTTAGTTACATAAATCAGTGAAACGAAACTGCGTGATTTCTAATATTCATTTACTAATAAAATTATTCTATTCTATTTTATCTATTTTCGATAAATATACTAATAACCTATTTTCTGATTTACTAAAAAAACAAGAGGGTTAGATAAAATTCATTAATGAATATATAATAAGTTCTTGTCATAGAAGGATGGGATGTTTGTTACTATATCTCGCCAAGGAATCCAAACAAATGATGTCTTAGTACTTAGTTATTACAAACATAGTTGAAGACTGTCATGATTCATAATTCTCATTTAACTAATTATATTCTCTTTATATTATATATATATACCTTTATATTTTTTAATATCAATACATACCTCATTTTCTGATACTTAAAAAAAACAAGAGGGCTGATACCTGATGATTATAAATTTCCTGTAGAAGAAAGATGTTTGTACTAAATTCTCCAAGGAAACTCCAATATCCAATGATTGTCTTATAGTGTTTACTTTAGTTATATATATACATAACTCAAGTTGAATGACTAGCTGTTCATAATAGGGCTCTAATTTCACTATAATTTAATTGTACTTTAATCCTATTTTCATATTTATTATAACATACCTCAATTTTCTTGATAATACTGAAAACATAGATGAGTCATGATATAATCTGATTGAATTAAAGATCTGTAGAAGTAAGAGATGTAATTTGTACTAAATCCTCAAGGAACCAAACCATGTGATGTCATTTTATTTGAGTACTACTTAGTTATTTACAAATGGGACTACTTCTCAAATTGTATTTTTGACCTCTGAACTATATTATTTCTATATTTTCCTCCTCTACTACTTTCTACTTTTCCTCCAGATTGATTCTGAGTAAATAAACTATGCGTAGAGATAGCTAAAATAACAAGAGGGTGCTTGAATGATCATGATGATAAAGTTCCTGTAAAATGAAGAAGTGTGTACTATACATAATATTACGCCAAGGAACCAACCAATGATTTCTTTAGGTACTTACTTAGTTACAACAGATGAAAGACTGCTGTTCATAATCGCATTTCACTAATTATTATCTTCTTTTTATAAAATCTATTTTCTAATATATAATACTTATTATTTTTACTGATATAAAAACATAATTACACAAACAAATGATTGATGGTGGAGTGTCTCATGTGTCAGAGTGATATGTATATAATATGTACTAAATCTTCCAAGGAACCAAACTAATTGATGTCTTTAGGACTTAGTTACAAACAGTTGATAGTATGCTGTTCATAATCTCATTTTCATTATTAATTTATTTCTTTAATTTATTCATATTTTATTCTATAATTACAATACTTATTTAATTCTGATTATTGACTAAAAAACAGTAAGGCTCTGATATTGTATGATAAAGTTCCTGTAGAAGTAAGAAGTGTGTACTAACTATAATCGCCATAGGATAAATACATATATATAAAACCAATGATGTCTTATAGGTACTTTGATTAAACAGTAGAAAGTAGGATGGTTTTCACAGTTATCTACAATATTTAACGTTTTTCCTAATTTTTCGTATATATATAAATATAATACCTCATATTTTTAACTAAAAACTAGAGGCTCTATATCTAGTTAGATAAATGGATTCCTATGTTAGAGAAGGTATATGTGTATATAATATATAGTACTAAATTCTTACCTAAGAGAACCAATAACCTAATGATGTTCTTTATGGTTTATTTAGTTATACAACAGTTGAAGTACTGTACTGTTTCTATAATCTCTATTTCTACTAATATTCTCTTATTTATAACTATTATTTATGAATATACTAATTTTTTAAAGTGTTGATACTCAATGATTTGAGGACAGAAGAGTGATATTCCGTCTTTATGTTTTTCTATAGAACTCAGAATAGGATTGTTTATGTACTATATAATCGCCTCAAGTGAACACAATACCTTATATTAGATTCCATTTAACATAGGTACTTAGTATTACACAAAGTTGAAGATATGCTGGTTATCATTAATTCAATCATTGATTCACTAATAGTGATCTCTTACTTATTTATTCAATACTAATTACCTCATCTAGAAAATAATTACTTCTTCCTGAGGGCAGATATCTGGTGATAAATTTCCTGTAGAAGGAAAGATGTTGGTAACTATAATAATTCATCCAATAAAGGAACCCAACAATTAATTTGATTGATCTTTAGTAGTACTGATGTGTAAAACTATGTTGAATATAACACTTATTGCATTTAAATTAATACTCATTTCACTAATTATTCTAACTTTTACCTATTTTCAATTCATACTTCATTTCTGATACTAAAAACATAAGTGATAAGGTCATGATATCTGATTGATAATAAGTTCCTAGTAGTATGAAAGTAAGTTGATTTTGATACAATATAATATATAAATTGCAAGAGAACTCAATCCCTCTACCTCATAGAATAAATGTAAGTGGATATACAATTAAGATAATAAAGTCTAACGCTCATGTGATTGAATAGTACTGCTTGATTCATAATCTCATTTATCACTTTAATATATTCTCTTATAATATCTATTTTCAATACTATAACTCTAATATCTAGAATTACTTAAAACATATAAGAGTAGGCTGTATTAATCTGAATGTGATTAAAGAAAGCAATATTTACAAATATATGATTTGCTTCCATCTCAAAAATACTTAAACTATAATGATGATTCTCATTTAGAGCCTTTTTAATACAATACACTTGAAAATGAAATTATACAGGCAAAATATCTCGTTACACTAAATTTATTCTTTCTTTTATTACTATTTTATCTCAAAATAACTCATGGCCTCATTTCTGATACTAAATAAAATCAAGAGGAGTCTAATATCTGATAACAAATGATCCTGTATGTATAAGTAGTGTATATTTTATTTAAGTCTTATACTTAAATTTTTCATAAAATGAACTCACAATCACTAATGATGTACTTTATAAGGTACTTTAAGTTATACAACAGTTGATAGACTGCTCTTTAAGCTCCTCTTAATTCAGTAATACTCATTTTCACTAATATATAATTTCTCTTTTATCTAATTATTCTATATATAAATACATATAACCTTAATTTTATACTAGATATTACTAATAAAACAAGAGTGGTTAATGATATTAAAGTATGATAATATAATTTCCTGTAGAAAAAATTAGATGTTTGTACTAAATCTATTCCAATATATATAGAACCTAAAACATAATGATGTCTTTAAAGTGAGTACTTTAAGTATATACTAACAGTGATATAGACTTGCTCATAGCTTCTCATTTAAATACTTCTCTATTTTATTCTACTTATCCTCTCTCACTACTGGTGGTACTGCTACGATACTTGTTTCCAGATGGAGGTCACACTTATCCTCCGATCTGATATTATATGACACTATCAAGCAGGTAGAACTCACGTATTCGCATGATTCACACCATACTCGCTCGCAAGAATACAAGTCTGTTCAATTACATTCTCTCCAAGGAACCTAAAACCATGATGATGTCTTCCTGATAGTGGATACTTATTCTCATCACACACCTCGATGTCTTCTCCAAAATCGCATCCTGTGCTTCGCTTGCGATGTACTTTCTCCACTCTTCACCTCTAATTCTACTCTCTCTCTCGTGTATCTTCCAATCATTTCCTCCACTCCTAACATGACACATCATCTCTCTATTCTTTCCGTGATCATACTCATAAAACAAGAGTGTGTCCTGACTCATAATCGATCATTATACTGAGAGATGGTGCGCGCTCGTAGCCCAAGTGATGAATGTACTGTTCTATTTGGGACGTATTACTCGCCAACACAGGACACTCTAATACTTCACATCATTTGCGATATCGTTCTCACTCTGTCTCCCTCGTCCTTTCAGATAATCCACCTCACGTCCTTCCTACACAGATTCGATATTGCACTGCCTCTCTGCCTTAGTTCTCATTAATTCTCTTCTAATAACCATCTCTCTTCTCTTATCCTCCTTGATTTATTTCTCAAATGTCCTCTGCCCAATCACATAACTCTATCATTCTGATCCAATGTTAAAACTAGGGTGCTCGATAAATCTCGAGATAACCGAGCGTGTCCTTGTGTCAGTACTCGTATCACACCTCTTGGTTGGTTTGTACTATTATATTCTACCATAGTTGAATCTTATCCCAAAAGCTCGGAGGATTGATAACTGTGCTTCTTATGGCCCATATAGTACGATACAGACAAAGGTCTTAGCATTTCTCTAATAGTTCCTTCTTCAGATTTACATTTCTCATCTGCTCAAACTAATATCTCCCTCTCCTTACTATTTTCATTTTCTTTCTCATTGCTGATACTAAAAACAAAGAGGCTGATATTCTGGACTCGAATATAGGCTCCAGTTAACTCTGTAAGAAGAATGGATTTGTTTATGTTCTCTACTGAGTACCTCTCCAAGGTTACCAATATACTAACTACTCATGTCTCTAAGTACTAGCTCGGTTACCTTACCCAAACACGTCAAAGCTTCCTCGTCCTCTGCTCATCTCTCAATCCTCCATTATTCACTATCTAAATTTTATTCTTCTGTTTTCTATCTATATTCAATTTATATATATCTAATCCCGCTCCTCAAAAATTACATTTCTATTGTGCTCGAATAACTACAAAACGAAGCAACGGGCAACATTGCACTCTGCAATAATACACTGCTTCTCACCAGTGTAGAAAGCACAGTACCATGTTACCTCGCCTAACTAAATTCTGTCCGAGGAACCAAACCAATGATTGTCTTTAGGTATCTATACATGATGTCTCCGTCAATCTCTCTAAACTCTTTTCTATTACAACCATATTAGGGACACCTGTCGTAGCATTATATGGGTGTGGGACACAAAGAAAGAACCGTGTCAATTCTCGGCTAAGTACTCCATCACTTACTCACTACTGCTATTATCTCTCATGTTTTTCTATTTCTTCTCAAACCATTACATCACAGTTTATCCTATCAATTCTCTCGTGTATCAAATATAATCAATTAGCTAGTGGCATGGACTTATATTTCCATGATATGTATATAATTACTTATACTGTGTAGAAGATATGTGATCTCAGTGGGTATCTATACATCCTCAGTCACAATCGGCCACACTCTCACAAGACCTACATTCGACATGTATGCTTCTTATGCGTTAGCGTGTGTGAGTTAACCAGATAAACTCAACAATGTTGATAACTTACTCGAACATAGTCTCATACTGCCTCTCATATTTCTACTAGATATCCTTCTCTCCAATCATTTATTCTCTCTCTAATTCTTTCATATATAACTTCGCCATGTATCGACTCTCACCTATTGTGGATAACTGAATTAACACCACAGTGAGGGCTCTGAATAATCTGTATGATTACTAATCATAGTTTTCCATCTCGCTTCTCTCTTTCCTCCTACCCTTATATAGGAACTATCTCTGTCTCGTGTGTCTCGCTCTCAACGTAGATACGAGCACTCTCTCTACTACTATTCCTATGACCTATCAGACACCCTTATCTTCTAGAAATTCTTTAGCTATCTCCAGAGATTGATTCAAGCTTACCTTCCTTCCCTCTTCGGCCAAATTCAAATATTGTATCGCGCCTTGTACTGAAATCACAGAGTAAAGTGAGTTTTAACCTAGCCTATTTGATAATGATCCCTATATAAATGCCACACAGCTCACTTCTCACAACATCTCGCGTTGTAAACTAAGTACCTAAAGACACTCATTGGTTTGGTTCCTTGGCGATTAGTATATATTATCAAATAAAATCCTTCTTCTTACTAGGTAAACTTTTAATAAATCTAATCAGATATCAGCTCCTCTTGTTTTATTAAAAGTATCAAAAATGCAGTATGGATTGAAAAAGATATAAATAGAGTATATATAATATAATATATAATTAGTAGAATTGACAGATTATGAACACAGTCTATTTACAACTTGATATAGATCATATATAATAGTACTCTAAAGACATCATTGATTTGATTCCTTGGAGATTTAGAGGTTTCTTGGCGATTTAGTATAAACATCTTTCTTCTACAGGAACATTTTATCATCAGTAAATCATCTCATTTTCTTAGTGATCAGAAATTGATAATAGGTATATGTATTTAGAAAATAGATAAAGGACATGTATAATTAGTGGTAAATGAGTATTATGTATAACTAGCAGTCTATTCAAAAAACTTTGTAACTATGTACTACTATAAGAGACATCTAATTAGGTTGCGTTCCTTTGGAGATTTAGTAACTAAAAAAATGATCCTTATCTTTACAGGAGAACATACTAAGATATCGAATCGAGGAATTCAGCGCCTCCTTGTCATTAATTTGAAGTAAGTCTAGAGACATAGAAAACTAGGAGAATTAAATGGTTATGAGATATATATTTGCCAACAAATAGTAAGGAAAAAAATAAAAATATAGATTGAAAATGAAGACTAGACGGGGAAAATTATCAACATATAATGTAAAACTAAAAAAAAGATAAACTAAAAAGGAAAACAAAATATATTATATATATATTTTTTCCATTATAGGTTTGTCCTTGGAAGATTATTAAGATAACAACCTCACCAATTTTTGCAAGTTGTAAAAACTTAATTATCATCAGATGAATAGTCATGGAGCTTTATTAAAAGATAATCAGAGAAAAAGATCACAGAGAGTTATGATAAAAAGTAAAAAAGAATTAAAATTTTGTAAGAATAGAAAATTAAATGAAAAAACAGCAGTACTCTGTATACCTACATGTTGTATAGCTGACGCAATAGAGCTAATTCATAACATAGGAGCATGCGAATATGTATTTAGTAGTCTTCATTCGCATTAGGCGTATTTTTAATTTCCGAAAAGCAGGTAGCAACATCAACTGTGCTGCTCGAGTTCACAAACGATTAGCCTTCATTTATCATCAGATATCAGCCCTCTTTGTTTTAGTATCATATATTAGAGATATGTATTGAAAATAGATATAAATATAGATGAAATAATTATAATTTAGTGCTAGAAGTGTTGTTAAGAGCACCTTTATCAATACTTGATTGTAACAAGTACGTAAAGACATTTCTATAATTTAGTTATTATCCTTGCTTAAAGATTTATTACAAACATCCATTACTATTCTACTCCATATCCAGGTTATATTCACACACATTGTCAAAATTACTTTACTAATAATTATAAGAGAAAAGTATTGAAAATAGATAAAATAGAATAATTATATATAATGTTGAAATGTGAAGATTAAATTGATAACAGCAGTGATCTTTACAATCTGTTGTAAACTAAGTATCTAAAGACTATATAATCAGTATGTTTATGGATTCCATTGGAGATTTTAGTACAAAATCCTTCTTCTACTAAGGAACTTTTATCATCAAATATCTAAGAGCCCTCTTGTTTTTTAGTATCAGAAATAATAATATAGATATTATATTATATATATTGGCCAGCATCCGAAGAGGCAGCAATCACTAACATGAATGTAGAAAAAATAGACTTAAGAAAGAAAATAAATTCAGATTGATATCAGAGATTATGGATAAATCAAAGCATTAGTTCTGTCTATACTGTCATGTAAAACTGTAATAATTCTACAATGCGGCATCATTCGAATATTGGTTCTTATAAATAATATTATTTGTTATCATCCAATCTTTTACTTATATCTACTAGAGATAAACAATCTATCTCCTCAGTATAATAAGTCTCGTCTCTTGTAAATCTTTGAAGTATCCTCAGGACAAATGAGATGGTACACTGTTTGTGGAACATATATGTGTTAGACCTTGAGATGAAGATACTCAACTCTAGATTAAGTTACACGCGAGGAAGTTCAAGAGAACAGCTCGAGGCCTCTATTTCAAGTGTAATGTAATTGAAGTATATTTTCTCCTTATTAGGTACACGACTATTAGGTTGGAATTCCATATTGTGTAATTTTTTCTTGATTATATCTTCTTGTTATCAATATAGGACTGTACTCTCTCTCATACAGGCGGACAGACTTTAATGCGGTCACAGGAGGTAGTCAGCCCTGCGTATCGTAATGTATATATCACTGTTCACTCAGATCGATCCCCGTAAGGCGAGGAACCCCGACCTCTGTCGCCTATTCGTGTATTGTAATAATAGATATATCCCGTAGGGGTATTATATTTAAGTGATGGAAAATAAAAGAATTTCAACCAATTGTGACAACCCAGTTTTTCAACTGTTTGATAACTTATGAGTACCGTCGCTCACACGACCTCCCTCGATGGCTTGGCTTACCGCCTACCTTTTGGTATATTCCCTCTTCTAAAAAGTCCAGACAATAATCATTTTCCATCCATTATCTAGGTTAAAACCCATTATTAAAATCTTTTAAATAGGACTTCTTCTTTTTTATTTTTGTATCAGAATAAGATTTTCATGGTAAAATAGATGTCATGGCATGAATAAAGAGAGTGATAAAATGAGAATATAATTAGTTGTAAATAAGATTGTTTATTCTATGAACATGGCAGTGAGCTGTTTATAGTTTTTTGAATTTCATCTCATAGCGTATGTGAGACCTAAGTACCTTAAAGAGCGCCCTATCCCATCTGGGTTGGATGGGACTGAACCCTTTAGTAACAATAATCAAATATTCTTTCTTATTATCTTAAACATGGATTTTATACATCAGATGATTCACCCTTATTGATTTTTATTGAGTATTTACCCAATAATAATGCATATAATTATATGTATTGAATTAGAAATGAAAATAAGAGTATAAATAAAATTAATTTAGTGAAAAATAATGAGTGTATAACAGCAGTCTTTCAACTGTTATATGTATAAACTAAGTACCTGAAGACTATAATCTAATTGTATTTGGTACCTTTGGCTAGAATTTTATAAGTACAAACATCCTTCTCTCTACAGGTAAACACTTTATCATCAGATTAGATCAAGCCTCTTGTATTTTTATTATAAAGTATCAGAAATGATTAGGTCTATATTGAATAATTAGAAAAAGATTCGGAAAATGAAGGAAGATTGCAGTATATTCTTGTAATTAGAAAAGATACCACAGAACGTAGTAAAGACCAAATTGCATTCATTTGGTTTCGGTTCCTTGTGAGATTTTAGATACAAAACACATCCTATATGCTACTCAGGAAACCTTAATTTCAATCAGATATCATAGCCCTCTTGTTTTCTGAGTTATTAATCAGAACTTAATGGGTTTGTAGAAAAAGGGTTATATGAAAATAGATAAAAGGAATTTCAAGTATTAATCTAGATGAAATATGATGGGAGTTGTATGAGACACAGCAGGTCTTGTATACAGAAGTTGTGCGTCCTCTTATTCATTAAGCCCTGAGAGAGCAGGGCAAATTAAATTTGTTCAAAGAGAGTAACCTATATAGCGAAGAATGCCATTCGGTATCATGCTGTTTGGCGATTTAAGAGTACCATAGACTATCTCTGAGTTCTTCTAGCTCGACCGGCACTTCTACCATCCGAGTCCTCGAGCCACTCTTGTTCTCTCTTCAGTTTATCTAGCCAAATATAAGAGTAAAGATAAGGTAATTAGTAAGTGCACTATTGTAGTATAATATGAATAAACGAGTAAAATAAATACCTTTTTAGTGTAGAATATGAAATTACTATGAATAACACAAGGGTAGTCGTTTCTCGAGATATCTGTTCATTAATAGAAAAGTGAGCGACTAAACGGAGCCATTGATAACACTTCTAGTCTTGTGATTCTCATGAGGCCGATATAATTATAACAGTACAAAATGACATATCCCTTCTTTTACAGGAACAATATTTTTAAATTTCAAACGTAAGATAATCATACCCTCTTGTTTTAATTTAAATCCAGGAATTTGTCAAATGTGATGTTCATAATAAACCGGAATATGTATTCGAAATCTAGTATATAACTAAAAAGATTTAAATACATTTTGGAAATAGAGCACCTTCATTTATGAATATCGTACGATACCAGCTCCTTTCAAATCTCGCTCCTAAACTACCATCTGTTAGGTACCTAGGATAGAGAAATCCATTCTCTGCGTTTGGTCCTCATGGCGATAATTTAGTATACTAAAACTTCCTTCTAATATATATTACCAGGAACTTATTCATTCAGATATCAGCCTTCTTGTTTTTAGTATCAGAAATGATAGGTATGTATTGAAAATAGAATAATAAGTGAGTAATTATTTATCTATGGCTCACGAATTTTTAAGCATGCATTCATATTCTAAAAACTGTTAATATAGTTAACTAAGTATACTCTAAAGACATCATGGTATATGTGATCCTTGGAGATTTTATAGTAACAAACTATCCTTCTTTCTACAGTATCTTAATATCATCAGATATACAGTCCACTCTTTGATTTTTTAAGTATCAGAAAGGAGGTTATGAAATAGTTAGATAATAAATAGAGAGTAAAAGTCTATATAAAAATAATATTAGTGTAAATGTTCCTACTTTTCATTACAGTAAATAATTTTCAAGTAATTTTCTAATGGTAGATGATAATACCTAATGACTATTATAATTTTATTTATATCAAAAAATGTTCTTATTTATTAAAAGTAGGCTATAATGTCAGGAACTATATTTAGGCTTATTTTAAGTATTTATAAACTACCTCCTTGTTTATTTGTTAATTTACATTTATTGCATATATAGGTGAATATAGTGTTCATTGCAATTGGATAGGTTAATAGACACTAATTATTGTAAATACAAGATTGTTGATAAAACAGCAGTGATCTTTTCAACTGTTGTTATGAAACAAAGTACCTAAAAGATACATCTAATTGTGTTTAAGGTTCCTTGGCGATTATTAGGTACAAATAATACCTTCTTCTACAGGAACTTTTATCAATCAGCCCCCTCCCTAACCCCTCATGATATACTAAGCACCTCTAGTTTATTTAGTTCAGAAATGTAATAAAAGATATTGTGATAATTATAGTATAAATATATAAATAAGAGATTAATAATTAGTTGAAATTGAGATTATTAATGATACTAGCTCAAGTCTTTCTAACTAGTTGCTAACTAATATACCTAAAAGATACATAATCATTGTTAATTTGGTTCCTGAAGAAATTATTTTAAAGTTACAAGAGCTTCTTTCTGCTACATAAATATTTATGGTTAGATACCAGCCGTATTGACTTACTTGGCTTAATTTTGATCATCGATATTTGACTAATCGTACATGAAAATATAAGGTAAAATGAGAATAATAGTGAAATGAGATATATGAACAGCAGTGATCTTTAACTTGTATGTTAAATCTTAAAGTATAAATAATTAAAATAACTATACATTGGTTTGGTGTAATTATTGGTAAGTATAGTAATACAATACATTCATCCTCATTCTTCTACAGTGATAACATTTAATCATTCATGATTCCCTGCGTGTCGTTTCTCATCCAGTAGTGGCTAGGAGTTCTGAGAGCGCCTGTACACACTGGATTATGTTTAATAGAGACTAAATATAAGAGTAAGAAGTTTTATTATTAATTTATGTAAAACTCTCTAATATAGAATATGATGAAACATGCATGTCTCAATGACAATAGCGTGATGATGGTTACTATTGATGTAAACCAATTATTCCTCAAAATTAAAACTATTCAAATATATGTCTTAGGATATCGTTGTGATACGAGGTTTTCAATAGCTTGTTATTCAATACAAGCTTAGTATACGCATCTCGTGCTACTCCAGGAAAGCGCACCTTTTCATGGACTCAGCTCCATACAAACCCTCTTGTAAACTTCTCTTCCCATATACATATACTCGTGTACCGTCCTGTTAATTTCACGCTCTCTCTCTCGGTTATCTGGTTATTGAATTAGATTATATAAATGAGAAATTAAATCTATTGAATGAAAATGTATTTGATTGCGCTTAAACAGCACGTGGTCTAGTGTTTCTCACTCTCCTCTAAAAACATATGGGCCCGATAATCAGTTAGCCTTGTGATGTCGATGTGGCGCGTGTGACTCTCGCTTGCGATTATGAGGGAGCGGTACAAATACGGATGTCCTAGAATAAACTATCTGTGACAGGAGAGCGTGTTTATCGTCAAAAGATTTAGACTCACCTGTTGTTTTTAAAGTATTCTCAAAAATAGGGTCATATTTCCTTTTATAAATACGGTATTATTGAAAAATTCATTAAATAGAGAATTAAATTACGTGATAATAGAGATTATATATGTTACTAGACAGTCTATTTCATACTTTTATACTATTATAAACGTTGCTATCTTTTTCAAATCTGGTCCTGATAATGAAAAGTAGTTACAAACATCCTTTCTTATTATATCAGGAACTTATTCATCAGATAATATCAGCCCTCTTGTTTTTAGATATCAGAAATGAATTTTGGTATATGTATTGAAAATAGATAAAGAGAATAATTAGTGAAATGAGATTATGAACATAGTCTAGTCTTTACATACTGTTTTAATATGTAACTATAGTTAAACCTAATAAGACTAATTCAATTTGGTGATTTTGTTTCCTTGGAGATTTAAAACAAACATCCTTCATCCTCTTCACAGGAACATTAAATTCATCAGATAAATAATTTTTTTTCAATAGTTTTATTTTAATTCAGAATAAGAAAGTTATGTAAAAATTGAAAATATTGTTACGGTTGAAGTAGAAATATAATTAGTTGAAATGAGATTATGATACAGCAGTGAAATATCAACTTTCAAATTAAGTAAGTAAATTTTAACTCTTATAATAATATTTGGTAAATCATTGTATATGGATATCCTTGGAATATAGTAAACAAAACACTCTTTTGCGTTCTAGCCATGGAAGCGTATATAATCAATCAGTAATTATGTCAACATGCTCTCCCATGCTTTGGGTCTCGTGAGTTAAGGTATCAGAAAATGAATTGGAGTCTATGCGTAAGTAATCCGCCACATGGGAATTATGTTATTTAAATTATATATAGGTAACCATGTGTTTTAAATTTAATAATATTTGTGTAGATGAATATGAGTTGATTATGAACAGCAGTCAATTTTCAATAACTGTTTTATATTGAACTATATAATACCTAAAATTGACATTCATTTGAGTTAGTTCTACTTGTGACGATTAATAGTTTAACAAACATCTCATCTCAACTACAGGAATCTTATAGTAATTTATCATCAGATATCATGACCCTCTAATGTTATTTAGTATTCAGATAATGAAGAACAAAATTGGAAAAAATGAAGTATGATAAAAGATGAAATTAAAATTAGTGAAATATGATGATTAATGAACAGCAGTATCTGTTTCAAACTTTGTAACTAAAGTATCCTAAATGAACATCATTGTTTATTTTAAGGTTACCTTGGAGATTTAGTAAACAAATCTCTTAAATAGACAATGTCTTTATCATCAGATATCAGCCATCTTGTTTTTAGTATCAAATGAAATATAATAATATTTCTGCAGCTAAACGGATATGGGAAGAGAGAAAAAATGGTAAAAGAGAATAATAGTGAAATGAGAATATGAACAGCAGTCTTTTAAAATATGTTGTAACTATATATAGTACCTAAATAACATCATTTGAGTTTGTAAATAATTCCTTGTACGATTTAGTTAACAACTTCAATCCTTCTAATTCATATCTATTGAACTACTTTTTATCTACCATTGTGCATGTAGCAATATGTATGCATATTATTTATTTATCAATAGCTTATAGTTATTGTAATAATTCAATATAAAAATGAGAAAATAATTAGTTAGGTATAAAATGAGATTTAATGAGACAGCTCAGTCTTTCAACTGTTTAGTTAACTTATATATCACTGAAGTACATCATTGGTGTTTATTAGTTATCCTTGTGAGATATTAGTATTTATCATAAACATTACCTTATCTTTCTAGGTGGCTTCTGATATTCTAGGGATTATTTCATTATTCGTACCTACACGTCGAATCCTCTTGTTTTTTTAAGTTCAGATAAATGACTATAATATAATATATAGGTATAATAGTATTGAAATAATAATATATAAAGAATAATTAATTAGTGATATATAGAGATATTGAACAGCATGATCTTATTCAACATATAAAAATCAATCTATTTGTATTGTTCCTCTATGGCGATTATTAAGTAACTAAAACTTCCTTCTTCTACTAGGTGAATAACTTATTATCATCAGATATCCAGCCCTCTTGTTATTTATAGTATCTAGTGAATAATATGACCAGTGGCGAAAACTAGGTCCAAATGCCGCCCGCACCTATGGGCTAGCCTCTCTTTATGATATATGTAAGATACGGAAGAGAATAGATTGAGGTTAAAATGGATTTTTTTATGGGAAATTCAGTTCTCAAAATTTAAATAATCAAATAGATAGTTTTCTATCGTATAATTCACTATAAGTACCATCAGTGTGAGGAATTATAAGGTATCTCTGAAGATTACCCAAAATTTAACCCAGAGTTTGAGTATCAATCATAATATGCGTTGCTTAAAAATCATACAAAAGGACAATATGTTTGTCATCAGATATTAGCCCTCTTGTTTTTAGTATCATAAATGAGGTATTAAATTTAATTTTGAAAAGATTAAGGTATAATAAGATAGATATACTGCTAGAACTACACGTATAATTATATGAAACTAAACCAAGTCTTTCTAAGTTGTTGTAACAATTAAGTAACCTAAGATCATTCAATTGTGTTATTTTGATTCCTTGGCTCGATTTTAGACTATACAAAAACTATAACCATCTTCCTATCAGGAACTATTTATCCCTCCCAATCAATATCAGCTACCTTATAATGTTTTATATAAAGTACAAGAATAATGATATGATACTTGATATTGAAATATGAGATATATAAGAGATAAATTATAAGTGATATAAAATGATAGATTTACATATGTAACAGCATGATCTTTCAACTTGTTGTAACTAAGTACCTATAGACATCATTGCTTTTTTTAATGTGTTTGAATATGTATAATAATATTTTATTACATAAACCATTCCTCTTCTTATCTACAGGAATCATTATTATCAATCATAGATTATTAGCCTTATAATTATTTTAGTTATCAGATAAATGACGGTATGGATTGTAAAATAGAGTAAATAAGAGATAATAATAATATATATTATTAGAAATGAATATGTAATTATACTATAATAGTATACATGCAGTGTGTATTAATATCATAAACTGTATGTAACTAAGACTCATTAAAGACTATCATTGGTTTGGTTATTCCTTGTGAGAGATTTAGTACAACATCTTTTTCATTCTTAACAGGAACTTTATCATATCAGATATAATCTAACCCTTCTTGTTTTTAATAAGTATCAGAATTTGAGTTGTATTAAAAAATAGGTAAATAAGAGAATTAATATTAGTAATATTATAGATTATATAATGAACTAATACATGTCATATTCAACTTTGATACTAAGTTACCTTGGAAGACATTTCATTTGGTTATTGGTATTCTATTACTTTAGTAGCTGAATTTTTTAAGTACATAATAATATCCATATCTTAAATGCGATGAGCGCAGATATATTTTATATAACCACACATTCTCATCAGAATATCATGTCCCATGCTCTGTGGTGGTTTTAAAGTAAATCACAATGAATTACTAATAATCAAACATTTGTCATTACTTTTTAACCTTGACATTAATAGTCTTCAATGCTCATTATACCCCTTCGTCTCTTTGCATCACAAAATGTGCGCACTAATTTCTCCAAGGTCCAGTGCGCGAGCCCGAACATACTCTATGCTAAGTACAGCAATTCACTTAACCTTACGGTCGTCAGTTGTTAATTTTTATAACCTTTTTTTAGTTTTTTAATTTGAAAAAAGATGAAAGTTACTGGGAGTGTCCAGAAAACCATAAGTTTGTATTGAAAAATAAATATAAGAGAATAATAGTGAAATGAGATTATGAACAGCAGTCTTTCCATACTGTATGTAACTATACCGAAAGACATATGCGATATAGAAGCTTGTGATTACACGCTCCGTGGAGATAGCGATTCTAAGATACAACATATATCTTCTTCTTTCTCAATCTCAAGACCAATTTCTGACCCATATCATTATACTCTATCTTACATCATGTCTCTTCTTGTCTTTTTTATTTCCTTAGCCACAAAAAGCTATTCTAGAACTATGACAAATTTCCGTTAAGCTAAAAGATAGAATGCTTATTCTGGACGACTTCAATAATTGTTTTGAGAGTGAGATATATAAGATGATATGTCACTGAGAGAACTCACTCGAGGAGAGCATCCTCTTTGCAATGCTCTTGTTTTCTACTCTCTTGGATCAAGGCTGTAAGGGTGCCTCATAAGACAGCAACATCATGTTGGCTCTCCTCGTCATTCTCACATCTGTCGATATCTCTTCACGTTCATCAATGTATCCTTCTTCTATCATGAAGACTATATATTATATCGCTTTCACTCTCAGCGCTCAATCATAGATAAATTATTTAAGTCTATCAGCAACACTCGCATGAATTGTATTGTCATTAAGAAAGAGTAGATTAAAGCACGCAATATGAAGATTCATAGCATACATATTAAAAATGGCATGACATTTCATAGAAACGCGAAGTCGTGCTTGTCATTGTTTTCGTTAAGCTTAATTTGTGTACGCGCTAAAGAATGAAGTCCTACATATTGGTGTTCTCGATTGCCTCTGTCGTCTTATATTTTAGTAGACCTCATCCACTATAGCCTCTGTAAAATCTTCCCCGCAAACTGGTTTAGATTTGGTGACATCTACCTACTCAGGTGGAAGAGAGCGCTTTATTCCCATCAGAATATTCAAGCCGCTCTTTGATGTTTTGGTTGTTTTATTCTCAGAAAATTGATGTATAAGAGTAACTCGTTATCTAAGAAATGTATATAGCATTATAGGAAACACATGCAATTATATTAATAGATGATAAGAGATTGAAACAGTAGAATGCAATCTCATGTCTTTCTCTATAATAGCCTCGTTGTGTCAGACCTACAAAATATAACCTTAATCGCAAGCAAGCTTCTTTTTGTGTGTTGAGTGTTTCGCTGGTGGATTTGTAGATTTAAAGACTACGAGATTCCATATACTTTAAATGATAAACTAGTGAACTCTTATATCTATCTATGCACCACAAGCATAATCATGCCATCTCTCGTTTTCGTTAGTGAGTACATACAGCAAAGATGATTGGGCACAGTCTTTTAAGGCTGTTTATGAATTGGAATATGATACGCGTAATAAGAGCAAAATTAATTAGCTAGAGTAGATAATAAATGAACAGACAGTCTTTTCTATTTTTCTAGTGAATCGTGAGGATTGACCCTATACATTGAGGACATCGAGATTGCGTTCTTAGCTTGATCACTTGATACCGAGATTTAAGTATACATCATCTTCCATTTATACATTTAACATAGGATAACTTATAATAACACTCAATCTCTATTCTTACTCCTCTTGATTATTTCTTTAAGAATCATTCAATCCGCTGATAAGGGTTTGGTGAGTGTTGACAAACAAATGCTTAGCAATACTCTGCCATTAGGCGACTTTTCGCTTGATTTTGTGTCTGCAGTTCAATGTAACTTCCCAATCATAAGCAGCAGCACATTCATTAGCCTGCCCTCTGCACTTTTAAATTGAAATGTTATTGCTTTTTCCAAAACTTACACTTTTCACTTTCTAACCTTCGGTCTTGTGATTTGTTATGGGAACTAACCCAGGAATACTCGATTTTAATATTGAAAGATACAATTTGCATTATTACATCGTGATAATTTGATTGACAGGGTAAACAAATAATATAAATCTGCAACGCCTAAATTAACTATTCGTGTGAACTCGAGTTGGGATCAGTCATTGTCTTTCAACTGTAATATTCATTATACTGAAGTCGTGACCTAAATCACTATAATAAGAATTAAAGAGAATATAGGGCTCTCCTGTCGCTGATTCATCTTTAAGTTACTAAACATTGCCTATCTGCTAACTCCATAGTCTCGTAGGGAAACCTCTCCACTCAACTATTAGAGATATTTCCATATCTCCTGACTGAGTGTGTGAGCAACGTCATACTCAAGTAATAATGTTTGTTCTTGATCTTGCCTATATCTTTATACAATGTGACATATTAAAGGAAGGCGAGTATTCTATGCTGATAAATCGAAGTCAATTATAAGTAAATTCGAGCGAAGTCTGTTCCTCAGACTTTAACTATCCTAAGATTGTTTCTGTAACTATATCTTCACCCGATTAGCCCTCTAGAATGCTCAAATTGTTTAAGCGAAGTTCCTGAATACTAGCGGATTGATTATTTATGTACATAGAAAACATGCTCTCCCATATAAATTATCGACGTGTCACACGTTTTATCAATCAGCACTGCCTCAACCCTCCGCTTCTTTTCTTGTAGATCACGAATATAGACCATTGAGATATCTTTCATTTTTCCCTGGTTAATGATTAAGTAGATAGAATAGGTAAACGAGCCATATTTCAATTGAATCGTAATAAATCGATACTATTCATTGTTCATTGTAATTTCAGCGAGTACTTTCAACTGTTGTAACTAAGTAAATAAAGACATCATTGGTTTGTATGCTCCATAATTTGGACATATTCTCGTTTATTAGTTACCATATACCATACCATTCTCTAACTTATTATTAACTTGAGCAGGAGATAATAGTTTTATCACAATACGATCACAACAGAGAGTTTCTACTGTTTATACACACCATTCAATTAAAGAGGTAGTATACGATACAATAATCACCAAAATCTGTCTTATTGTTTTGAGCAAACATAAGTTTGTTGTTAAAAAGGAGATGTAAATACTCTAGATAAGTATAATCGGAAGTGAACCTTTTTTGTATCAGCACGCTACTCTTTACTCTGTTTGGGATAATGAAGATCCTTGAGAGGTCCTAAACAGATCAGTCTTTTTTATTAGATCACCTTCTTAGTGTTTGATAAAGATTTCCTGCGCAGACAACTATACATTGATTTCTCATACAAATCTCATATAGCGAGCGCACCTATCATCATACTGATATCTACGGTCCCATCTTTGTTTATTTCTGGTGTCAAAAAGTGTTACTGCATGATCACATGATAAGGTAATAGTATTATTTCGCAATGAATTATTATCATATGCTCAAAAAAGAGAAACTTTGTAGTGAGAACATAAGATATTCAAACTCGCTGTCTGTCAGTCTTTTTCCAACTGTTTCTCTGATAAGTAGGCTCCATACCTTATAATACCGTAGCCTATTAACATTAACACTATCGAATCTGTGTGACTCCTTCGTTCGTAACGCCACTTCGTTAGTATTATAATACTTCCGCTTTTCTGTGCAGACGATTTCGTCATCACATATAGTGGTCCTCTGGCTTCGACGTTAAGCAGTGAGTCCGACGATCTCGAATGTTAACTGTCATATGATAAATAGATAATATAGAGAATCAGATATAAGTTAGTGAATATGAGATAATAATCATAACCAGCAAGTACTACAATCTACAAATTTAATAGTAGTACTAACAGTTGCAGTACCGTACAAGACCTAACTAACTATTAAGCTTTGGGTCTTCTCCGCTTTTGAAGATTTAAAATGAAAACATGTGCTTATCTTTTTGGTCATATTTTCCTTTGTCACTATGTGATACTCTTGATACATCGTATCTATCATGTGATTCCTCTCTTTTGTGACTGTAATTCTGCACCACTTGGACGATTATTCTTAAACTATAGAAGCATTTTTTAGAATGTACAAAAAAAAAAAACTTAAGGACACCAATAAAAACAAACAACTATTATTATCTTAACTTTGGAGAATATGTATTCAGAGATAGATGGGTAAATTAAATAATTAGTGAATACAAGGCCTTTATGCTGAACTCTCAGCTCTCGAGACTAATAGAAAGTATCAAGACTGTAATATGCCGAACTGCCGGTTGAGGCTTGTCGCGTAATTAAGACTTTATACAATTAGATGTGAGGTTCTCGCCCTTGGAGAGATTGTGCGCTAACAAATACATGCCTCTCTTCTACGTAGCTAGGAGCGTTTATAGTCTATCAGATGTCAAGTGCCTCTTGTTTTAGTATCAGCCCAATATGTAATAAAAAAAAAAAATATTGATATTATGGATAAGATAATGTTTAAAAATTAAGAGTTAAAAAGTTATCAATAAAATTATGTAGTCGGAATATAAAGAATATAAATAATGAAACAGTAATCAGAATTTCATACTTGTTCGGTAAGCTATAGTTACCTTAATAGACTAATGTCTAATTGGGTTGGTTCCCTTGGAGTTTAAGTACAGAACACCTTTCTTTCTCAGGAACTTTATCATCATGAATATCTAGACCCACTTTGTGATCAACCAAATGAAATTTGCAATTTTTCCATCTTAGATTAAATGTATATTGAAAATATTATTGCAAAAGATAGATAATATATAGTGAAATGAGATTATGACACTAAGTCTGTATTCATACTGTGATTGTTTATACTATTTATAACGTACCTAAAGGACATCATTGGTGTGCGTTTTCCTTGGCGCATATTTTGATGTACAATAATAAATATAATACAGTCCTTCTTTTAATAACGTTCTATATTCAACTATAATTCAAGATTATAATCTAATGCCATACTTACTTGTTTAATATTTTAGTTAATTACAGTAACTGAAGTATAGCGTTACGTATTAAAAATAAAGATAATTAAGAGAATAAATTTAGGAATTTGGCAGTGTGTGTAAAAGACAGCAGTCTTTCAACTGTAATAACTAAGTACCTAAAGATATTTACATTGGTTGGTCCTTGGAGAATTATTTAATTACATAAACATCCTTCTATTCAGTACAGTAAATTTTATCATCAGACCTCATCCACGCCATCTATTGTTCTAATAGTATCAGAAAATGACTATCTATATCTATCTTATATATATACTAATATATAGTGGTATTGTATATGAAAAAAAAGTGTTAAAAGAGAATTATATATGTGAAGGATGGACGATTTTCATTGCATATTACTGACGTTTCAGTTCCTCCTCGTGCCAACTGTATGGTAATACGACGTGTACTTACCCAACGTACTTTTACCTTCCCCATCTGTGTGCGCTCATGTGTCCTTGGGCTCGCATGCTCCTGTAGCTACAACCTAGCCTCCTCTCGTCTGCGTAGCGCTTAGCCGGAACTTGGATGCATCATTGACTAGGTGGCCTTGCGGGCGCGTCTTTGTTGGCGTTTAATATTTACCCTAGTCCAGAAAACATGATGTAATATTATAGGTATGTATTTAGAAACAAATAGATACAAAGAGAAATATTAGTGAAATATTATGAGAGTTATGAACATCAGTCTTCAATTTTGTAACTATATAAAGTTACCTAAGACATCATTTGGTTTGTATTCTGCTTCTTAGAACAAACCGACAGCTTACTGATATCAAAACCTTTTATAATACTATCAGTAATTTAAGCCATCTTTGTTATAACTTTAGGTATTACAGAAATGAGGTATGTATTGATAAAAAGATAAAAAGTAGATAAATTATATATTAGTCGAAATGAAGATATGACTCAGATTAACTAAACTGTTGTTAAAATAACTATGTACCTAAATGACTTAATATCATAGGTTTTCTTCAAGACCATCAATTACGAAATTTAGCTTAACAAAACATCTGCGATGAGGAGCCGAGTCTAGTTTCATACCCTCTATTTTTTTTATAGTATCAGAATATAATGAGGTTTGTTTTGAAAATAGGTAAAAAGAGTAAATAATATATTAAGTAAATTGAATGAGTTGGTTAGTGAGAAACACACAAGATCTCCTCAAGTTGTGTGTATTATCTTATTTTTAAAAAAAGCTCAACCTAAAACCATACTTTGGTGTTTTTTATCCATAATATAGAAGCAAAATATATCGCCTAATACAATTTTTGTTTATTACTATAGCTCCATATTTGATTATCTTTTTACAAGGGTGAACTATGTTATTCATTACTCTGATTTATGATGAATCTCTATAAGAAGACCTCATAAATGCTTTTAACTACATGTAGGTATACTAGGTATATAAGCATATTGATGCTACACATATTTTTAAAATTCCCTTTAATAATTTTTTTTAGATTCTTAATTTCCCAAAATTTTGCGTTTTGATACCTTGAATAAAATCCTGGTAATAGATAATAATATTTGATTAAATAATTATGTGATTTTGGATATGATTGTGTCACCACATAGCAGTTTATAATCAAAACGTGTAATAAACATAAAAAAAGTACCATTAACATTAATTTGGATATTCATTTTGATAAGGCGATATATATATACTCTAAATCCCTATGATACAAAACATAACCGTGCTTTCTTAACTCTTAAAGTGATACTTTTAATCCATCAATATTCAGCCTCTTGTTTTTAGTATCAGAAATGAGGGAAGTAATTGAAAATAGATAAAGAGAATAATTATAGTGAAATGAGATTAGGGAACCAGCAGTCTTCTCAACATCAGATACATTTGTACACTATAATAATGTTAGCAACTAAGACATTCCCCTAGTTTGAATTCCTCTTGGATGTAATGAGTTTCCAATTACCACACTCGATTTATGTACCCGAGAACAACTTTGATTTCATCAGCTCATTTCTAGTGACTCTCTCTTGATAACTCTCTACGTATCAATATAAATAGGAATGACAGACGATAATGAACGCCAGAAGCTAATGTGAGATTGAAATATCATAAGCATATAACCGCGCTACCCAATGAACTCTAGTGTGTTATCAATCCAGAAGACTACCGTACTTCGCAACATATGCGAGTGTTCTTTCTAACTTGATTTGTAATGTACTAAGTACATCATATGTGAGGGAAAGAAAATCAATGTATCCTAAAGAAGCTCCGATAATCATATAGAGCGTCTTAGGAGTGACGTATATTTAAATACTTATCCACCTGTTTAAATCTCTACAAGGTAACTATATAATTTTGAATTACTTGCACAGCTTGGTCACTCATAACCTTTGTTATATTATCATGAAATTATGATAACTCAAGAGTTAGTATTGAGAAATAATGATTATAAGAGAATAATTAGTGTGAATATTAGAGTATTTATAGAACAGCAGTTTCATTTTTCAACTTATTGTGATTAACTATTAAGTACCTAAAAGACAATCATTGGTTATTGGTATTCCTTAGAAAATATTTAATTAAGTACAAAACATACCTTATTAACTTAATCTATATATATATATATTTTCTCATCAGATATCAGCCCTCTTGTATTTAGTATCAGAATATGATAGGTATTAGGTTTTGATAAATAATAAGTAAAATGAGTAATAACTTATTGTGTGTGAATACAATGAGACTATTAGAACATAGCTAAAGTCTTTATACATACTGTTAGTTAACTATCTAAGTACCTAAAATAAGACAATAAATAAATTTTAATTTTAATATTCCTTGGTAACTAGTATATTTTAGTACATAACTACCGATCTTCTACTCATAAGATAACTTTATTATTTATAATATATAATCTCAAGGCCCTCTTGTTTTATTAGTATCAGAAATGATATTATATATATAGGTATGTATATAAAATTATAATATAAAATAGAGAATAATAATTAGTGAATATGAGATTAATGAAACAGCAGGCTATTTAATCTGTTATATGTAACTATATAAGTTAATCCTATTATAGACCATCATTAGTATTTAGCTGTTTCAACTCTGTGCAAGAACATCGACCGTTTGAGTGTGCATAGCAATATAAACTTGAAAAATAACTTCTACAGTGAATACTCATTCTAAGAAATAAATAACTTTATGATCTATTATAGTGCAGCCTCTTGTTTGTAGTAAAATCATGTGTAAATCTGGAGGATAATAGTTATAAATAGGATAAAAGAGAAATAATTTAAATTGTGAAATAATTCGAGTATTAATGATTAAATTCAGTCACAGTGTGGTATAATTTATTCAATATCTGTTAATGTTTATATAATAGCTGACACGCCTACATTACGAATAGTAGGACCTTGATCATTGCGTTAGGTTCGCCTTGAGTAGTCTTGCAGAATGTGCATAAAGAGATATAGTCCCTATCTACTCTTCTATGACGTTGAATAAAATCATGATTTATATTCTATTGTCCCTCTGTTTTTAGTTAATTAGAAATATACTCTGTGAGTGTATGTAATTAGGAAGATATCTGAGCTCCAGGAAGAGAGGAGAACAGGGAGGACTACACTTAAAGTACAATGCCCCCTTTAGTTCTACACAGGTCTTTCAAACTGTAGCCGAAGAACCCTGTACACTAACGTATCTAAAGTAACTCCATTCGTTCCATTTGTTGATATCTCGGTGTTCCTTGCCGGGGTATATAGATTTTCGATGTCGAGTTATATATACACATAAATAAACAATATAACTAAAACAAGGAACATCACATTTGGTCACCTCTTTGCCATTCCTGATACGTACCGGAATACAGGCTAAACGCCATCTGTGTTAAAATTTTTCCGAATTAGGTCCATAAAATCAAGAAAAATGATGAAGTATTATGATTTTTTTCTGCTAAAGATAGTTCAGAATATTTATGTGATGAAAATAATGAAGAAGATTAACATCGTTCAGACGAGAATAGTTTTTTGAGTAAAACTATATACCAGGCTACCTAAACCCGACATCATTGGTTGTAATGAGATATACACTTGTCTTCTGAATTCAAATGATAATTATAATTAATTTTAGTGTAGCAAACCTATCCTTCTTTTACTTACAGTGTATTACTATCAGTAACAATGGCCCTTCCTTGAACATTCATCAATGAATCAGCCCTCTTGTTTTTTAGTATCAGAAATGAGTGACATAGGTATGTTATTTGTAAAAATATAAAGATAATATAAAAGAATAATAGATGAAATGAGATTATGAACAGGCAGTCTTTCATCTGTGTAACTAAGTACCTTAAAAGACAACATGTTTGGTTCCTTGGGAGATTTAGTACAAACATCTTCTTCTACAGGAACTTTATCATCAGATATCTGCCCTCTTGTTTTTAGTATCAGAAATGAGTATGTATTAAAATAGATAAAAGGAATAATAAAGTAAAATGAGAGTATGAACCGCAGTCTTTCAACTGTTGTAACAAAGTACCTAAAGACATCATTGTTTGGTTTCTTGGAGAGATATAGTACAAACTTCCTTCTTCTACAGAAAACTTTTATCATCAGATATCAGCCCTCTTGTTTAGTATCAGAAATGAGGTATGTATTAAATAGATTAAAAGAGAATAATTATGAAATGAGATTATGAACAGCAGTCTTTCAACTGTTGTAAATAAGTACCTAAAGACATCATTTGTTTGGTTCCTGGGAGATTTAGTACAAACATCTTCTTCTACAGGAACTTTTATCATCAGATATCAGCCCTCTTTGTTTTAGTATCAGAATATTAAGTAATGAAAAATAGGTTAAAGAATAATTAGTGAAATGAGATTATGAACGGCAGTCTTTCAACTTGTGTAACTAAGGAAATAAAGACATCATTGGTTTGGGTACTTGGCGATTTAGTACAAACATCCTTCTTCTACAGGAAACTTATCTATCAGATCCCTTGTTTTAAGTATCAGAAATGAGGTATGTTTTGAAAAAAAGGTAAAGGAGAATAATTAGTGAAATGAATGAGAGTATGAACAGGCAGTCTTTCAACTGTTGTGTAACTAAGTAACCTAAAGACATATTTGTTTGGTTCCCTTGGAGATTTTTAGATACAAACTACGATCTTCGTTACAGTATGAAATCTTTATCTTCAGATATATCAGCCCCTCTTATTTTATTAAAGTATATCGATATAATTTTATAATAAGGTTTAAAATAGCTTTGAAAAATAAAAAAGGAATAATTAGTGAAATAGATGATTTAATTATAAACAGCAGTACTTTGATCAATCATATGAATCAATATAGTAACTATATCCTAAATGACTATACATTGTTTGTATTTTCCATTGCGATATATTTCAGTACAATACAATTATCCTTTCTTTCTTACAGGAAAATCTATGTTATAATTTCATCAGAATATCATCTCCCTATTCTCATGTTTTTAGTATCAGAAATGATATATAATATTACGTCGCATACTGAATAATTATGACATATTAAATGATTAAATTAATTAATTAAAATATATATTTAATGTAATAAAAAACAGCAGTCTTTCAACTCTGAATAAATAACTAAGTACCTAAAATGAGCCAGCATAATTAGTTTGGTTCCTTGGAGATTTTAGTGATATCGAATAAACATCTTTTCTTTTACTAACAGATAATTTTTATCATATCAGATTAAATCAGCCACTAACTAGTTTTTAGTAATATCAGATAAAAATGATAAATAGGTATATAAAGTTAATTTGAAAATAGATTAAAAGAGGAATAATTAGTGAAATGAGATTATGAACAGCAGTCTTTCAACTTGTGTAACTAGGTACGTACTAAAGCATCATTGGTGATTTTAGATTCCTTGGAGATTAGTATCAAAACCATCCTAATTCTATCTACAGGAACTTTATCATCAGATTATCATAGCCACTTTGTTATTTTAGATATCAGAAATGTATGGATATGAATTGAATTAAATAGGTAATAAGTGAATAAATAATTGATGAAATTGAGATTATGAACAGCACATACTAAGTATATTTAATCTAAACTGTTGTAACTATCTCAATTAAAAGACATTCATTGTTTGTGATATTCCTTGAGATTTAGTAACAAACACCTTTTCATTTCATATTAACTCATAAGGGAACTTTATCATATCAGATAATATCAGTAACTACTTGTTATTTTATTAAAATCAGATATTTTATTAATATATATCTTCTGAAATATATAAGGTATAAATTAAAATATAGTGAATTAGAAATTAGTAAATGAGATTATGAACTAGCCAGTTCTTTCTTAAACTGTTGTAAACTATAGTATCATCATAAAGACATTCATTATGCGTTTTGCGTAATCCTTGGTAATGCAGATTTAGTACAAACATCACTTCTTTTATACAGGATTCTTTTAATCATCAGATATTCAGCTCCCGTCTTATATATATTATTCTCACAATAAAAATATTAGTTTAACCAATGTATAATTTTGTTTATCATAAGATGATTCAGCTAACCTGGCTTCGTACTAAAATAGATAAAAGAGAATAATTAGGGGGAAAAGAAGATTTATATGTAACAAGCTGAGGTTTCAAAGACTGTATGTAGACTAGTCCCTAGAATACGCAATCTTGGTTTGTGTGTGCAGTTTGAATGAGTGCTCTAATTAAGATAAACTAAGTTCACTCATTTCTAGTCCACTACAAGATTTTGTCATCATTGCCCACATGCGAGTCAATATCAGCCTGTCCTGGTTCCTCTGAGGCCCTCGAGGAAATTGAAGGGGCGTTATGTTAAATGTATAAAAATTGAAGGTTAAAGATGGTAAGACAATATAATTTCGTAATTGAATAATTGCATATGTTATCGTATATGAGACAAGCTGGTCTTTCAACTGTTTGATTAAATAACTATACGAAGTAAACCTAATATAAATTAACATCAAATTGGTTTTGTTCCTTGGCGATTAATAGTTACAATACATCCTTCTTCATACAGGAAACTTTATCATCATGAATTATCAGCCCTCTTGTTTATTTAGTATCAGAAATGATATATATGTATCGGCAGGTTGCAAATAGATTAAATATAGAGTAATAATTAGTGAAATGAGAGTCTAAATTGAACAAGCAGTCTTTCATATCTGTTTGTAACTATAATACCTAAAATAACATCATTTGGTTGAGTTCTCTTGGCCGATTATATTTATAGTACAAACTTACCTTACTTCTACTCAGGAACTTTTTAATCTCAGTATTATCAGCCCTCTTGTTTATTACTAAGTCGTCAGATAAAATGATGGAAGTTATGTATTAGATAAATAGCTAAAAGAAATAATTAGGAAATGAGAATTTATGATAC
>JABUQX010118959.1:27500-31487 GCA_015478945.1 Trachelipus rathkii | reverse complement strand
AAAATAAAAGATAATTCAGGAATAAAGGTAAACGATTATGTAAGAGTTTCTCGAACAGAAGAAAGGTTTAGAAAAGGATATGAAGCTGGATGGTCGAGAGAGGTTTTTTTCACAATATCCGACCATTCAGTCGTGATAGTTTAAAGTTATATTATCTGAAGGATTTAGATGAAAAAATAAAAGGCGGATTTTATAAACAGGAAATACAAAAGTAAGGTTCAATCCTGTAACTCATGAATAAAATTGAAAAAATATTAGCTACGAGAGGTAAAGGAAAAAATAAGCAGTTACTTGTGAAATGGAGGGGATATCCTGCTAAGTTTAATACTTATATAAAAGCAAGTGAAGTTAAGAATCATTAATCAGTTGACATTATAATCATGGAGAGTGTAGATCACTTTTATATAACTCTGCCTTCTTCAGCCTCCTTGGATTTACATCCTGATAATAAACTCTCGGATTTTACAACTGTACTAATGAATCCTATACAACTTGAAAGAGAGGTATAAAGTAGATTATGTGAAATGATATTAAATACGGACATAGAAAATTTACCTCACAATCTATTCTGGATGGGGGTGTACAGAAGTGTAGAATGTGTTGAAACTATATTACAAGTGGAAGATACTCGTTATCTGAAAAGGACTACAATTGCCAAAAAGATGAATACGACAACATTTGCTACAAAGGAATACTTCTTTGAAGAATTTACTTTGTAGGTCATATTTTAAATCGGTACCTGCTATTTTTAGTCATTTAAACGTTCTCTTTGATATGAGTATTATGTGTAAGGACCTGGTATACAAAACTGAAATGCGTACCTATGAAGATAAAGTAATAATATCTTTAAGCTCAAAAGTAAATGTAAACCTACGAGACCGGGACATGTTTTTTCTCGAACGATCACCATGGCAGCGTAAACATATTCGTAGACGTGATGCTGAGCTGGATATTCTTCATGATATCCCTACTATGTTGAAGAGGGTTATACTATCTGTGGAGAATAACCGCATGACTCCACATGAACTAAAAGATGAAGCAGATCGAGTACTACATTATACATGTACCCCATCCGAGATGCTCAACCACCCAGGTATAGCAGAACAATATACAAATATAATTGATCATCAATATGTAGGTAATACTAAAGCTCCTTTATTAAGAGTAGTATATTTTCCCAAAGAGAGTAAAGCTATAACATTCCCTAATGTTCATTATCTACCTCTGAATAGATCAAATTTTGACTCTGTACGCGTGCATATAAAAGATGTAGAAGGAAATCCTTTTCCATTTACATACGGTGCATTGTTATGCAAAGTTCATATTAGAAAGAAACAGATGCAGTAATTACAGCATAATGGAATATATAAGAGGTGTAGTCAGATATATTTTTCATTCATTAACATACTCTCACAGTGTAAAGATAGTATAAGAAAGATACTCCTGTAATAATGGACAAGGGGAACAAAAATGCAGAGGGGGTATGGCCTTGGTGGATTTTTGCCAAGCTATGGAGAAGTGCAAGGCCTCTACTCAGGAAAGGTGGGGAATATATAGGTAAAAAAGCTATAAGAACAGGTTTGCATACTATTCAAGATATTGCTGCAGGAAATAATCCTCGTACAGCATTAAAAAGACGTATAGCCGATGTTTCAGATGAGATGCTGGATGATGTTAAGCGTAAAATAAGACGTAAAATGTCAGGACAAGGTCGAGGGATCAAGAAGATTGTCATAAAGAAAAAGACTAAGCGGAAAAAACCTCTAAAGGAAAAATGTATTGATGTATTTGCTATTTAATTACTAACTGATAACTTTTATACGATGTGTGTGTATATAAGTAAGGTTTTTCATGAAAATGTTCATTATACGGCCAGAGCTCGCACATACAAGATGCATTTCCTTCATCCTTCTAGTCCTGATTGTTGTAAGAGTGAATTGGATCTCTTCTCCATGAACCCTACACAGATTAGCGTTAGCGAGTCCAACTTTATCAGTATTAATCCTCTGCATTCAATTACCAATACAGATGTTCCTCTAGAGTTCAATATTCCAGGCACTTCTGATCAATACCTAGACCCCTCTAATGTGTTTTTATATGTAAAAACGAAATTGACAAAACCTGATGGTACAGATCTTCCTACGGGTGATGACCATATAGTATATACAGAATCAAATTTCCTGTATACATGTTTCACCCAGCTTGAAGTCTATCTTAACGGAACTTCACTAGGTGCATCAGCGGCTAATTATCCTTATAGAAGCTATATAGAACATTTGTTAAATTATTCAGACGATGCTAAACAATCTCATCTCAAATCATGTGGTTTTTATAGCTTCAAAGATGAAGCTGCACATATAGATAAAGCAGCCAAAGTCATAAAATAATACTTTAGAATTTACGGTCGATTGTATGATATCTTTCTCTCAAGAAAGACTCATTCTACCATCTGTAGATACTAGAATCATTTTATCACGGTCAAATCCTAAATTTGCTCTTAAAATAAAAAGTAAACCTACTGCTACAGCTGTATGTCCAGAACCTGCTTTCAAACTGTTGGAGGCTTATCTCTATGTCAGAAAAGTGAAATTATCACCACAGCGTCATTTGGAAATTGAAAATTCGCTTTTGAATACTACAGCAAAGTACCCCATTAAGATGAAACCAAGATATTTAATTTCACTCAAGGATTATCGAGTATCAATATCCCTAACATTGTGAATGGAAATTTACCACAGAAAGTAATAATAGGGATTGTGGAACATGAAGCCTACTCCGGGAATTATAAAAAGTCACCCTATAAATTCCAACCTTTCGGCCTTAGAGGTATCAGTTTACATGTGAATGGACTGCCTCACGGACGTGATTATGAAATGTTATACAACGGAGACCTATCTCTCTGTACTCGACCTTTTTACGATTTAATAGCCAATACTGTATCATGTAATGATAGTGGGACAGGCTTAAATCTTGAAGAATACGCAAAGAATAGTAATTTATACTCCTATGATCTTACTGCAGACCTTTCAGCTTGTAACGCCTATCATTTAAACATTTTGAGAAAGGGTACCCTAGGACTAAGTCTCTCTTTTGGATCGAGTCTACAATCACCCATCACTGTAGTGGTCTATCTTGAGCATCCTCAACTCATTGAAATTGACAGAGTACGCAACGTACTTTTGAATTATTAAAGATGAATGAAGAGGAAATAAAATCGGTGTTTAAAAATGAACCTCGCTTTTTAGGAGTGTTTGCTATTAACGAAATAAACTCTGTAAAGCTGGAGAAGGATACCTGCTTCATATTCAATACATTGCCTCGCCACATCACCTCAACAGGACATTGGATTTCCGTTTATAGAGCAAAAACGATACTGTTCACATAATTGATTCTTTGAACTTAAAATTTATATTGAATAATCATTATATTACCTTATTTTTAAAATATAATAATGTAAGCTGTGTAAAAACTATGTCTTACTCTGTTCAACCCTTATATTCCAATTTATGTGGAGTCTATTGTATTTATTTTTTTAAATAATGTATGTTTTAATAAATTTGTAAATATATTTGATGCTAAAATTTGTGCGTCACCGATTTTATAGTTTCTGATTAAGTTAAATGCTTTAAAATGAAAAACGCGATTTTACTTCCCTTAAAACTCATATATAAAAAGGTTTTTAATAAAATTGTACATTTTATTAAAATAAAATGTTTATATAACAGAAACTCTGTGTGTTTTTTATTCTTACATTACAAATTAAAAATAAAAAAGTATTAAAACAAAAATAAAAAGTATTAAAACAAAAATAAAAAGTATTAAAACAAAAATAAAAAAATATAAAAGAAAACATAATGTTAAAACAGTAAAGCAGAAAGTTAAAGCAGTAAAGCAGAAAGTTAAAGCAGTAAAGCAGAAAGTTAAAGCAGTAAAGCAGAAAGTTAAAGCAGTAAAGCAGAAAGTTAAAGCAGTAAAGCAGTAAAACAC
>JABUQX010118959.1:0-22500 GCA_015478945.1 Trachelipus rathkii | reverse complement strand
ATTATTTTGCCAATAATATTAGATATGTGGACGAAGATAAAAACAATATTTCTAAAACGTTAGCAGTAAGAGATACCAAATCGCAACATTTCAGCGAATATATAAAGGATTTTTTACTGACGATTTAAAAGAATTCGAAATAAAGGCAAGTAATTATAGTTTAGTTACGCATAACGCATCAAACATGATCAGTACGATTGAAAAATTAAATAAGGACAATGAGGATAAGGAACAGGAAGCTGGTAAATGTGATACTGATTTTATTGAATGTCAAAACGAATATGTAATAGTTTTTTTTTCAGAATGAACTTGATAAAACTATGATAAGACTATGTTCCGATGACGCTAACATTGCAAACAAGAAGTGTGAAGTTTATACTTCACTTTAGCAATGCGTGACTGTCTCCGCGATACTCATAAAATAAATCTTATAAGCAAGGCGAGACAAATTGCAAAAGCAGCACTTACCCCACAATTAATGGAAGTTCTAAAGAGTCAAGCTAGAAAAGTGGCAATCTTAGGTCAAGAAACAAGATGGGGAAATACATGTCTTATGCTCTAAAGGCTTCTGCAACTAAAAGATTATAGTAGTAGTATGATGGCTGTCGGTACTCCTGAACTTTCTCTCTCCGACAGTCAGTGGGAACAAATCGAACCCCTCGAAGAATTATTAAAACACATACTCTTGCTAACAAAAATACCACTTAGAAGACTTGACTGCAGGAAAATTTTCATAGAGAAGTGATTTTCGCAAATGACAAAAAATTTCATGAAAAAAAAAAATTGTTAACTGAAAATAAAATACTTTTGTCGGCCATCTTTGTTCAGAATCTTTCTCAGAACTGAAGATCTGATATTAAATGCTAGGAGTGCTCTTTTTGAACTAGAATTTAAATGAATAACACTATCGAACAGAAATTTGGGTCGGAGTCAGATAGTTCAGCAGTTTCAGGAATCCTCCCTAGTAGTATCTTGTCAAATGAAGATAAAGAAGTCAAATTTGACAGATAATGGGAAAAATTGAAGCATGCAGAAAAGCGATTGAAAAACTAAAAGACAATCTACCAGTAAAAGACATTCAACCTAAAAATCCTCTAGAAAAATAAAAGGTAGAATTCCATAAGGCATTAGATGAAATAATGAAAATCGACCGGAAATCAAAGTTAACAGTTAAAGAGGCAATCAACTGCTATCCTAAAATTTTGCAAGATGCCGCTTGCACAATTACAGCTTTGCCTCCTATTCAAGTGAATGTTGAGAGCTTATTTTCTGCTTTAAAAATAATAAAATCGGATCTAAGGACATCGTTAAAGGAGGATTTTATTGATGAAGTTTTATTTTTAAGAATAATTGTTTTAAATAAATTTATATTACAAATGGTCAGGCTGTTAAAAGAGATATTATTTTAAAATTTAGGAAGAAAGTGAATTATATATATATATATATATATATATATATATATATATATATATATATATATATATATATATATATATATATTATATATATATATATTTTATTTTACATATATATATATATATATATATATATATATATATATAATCTGTTTTGAATAAAATTATGTTACATATGTTCAGGCAGCTCATAGTTCAATGAGGAATTATTTTAAACTTTAGGATGAAACTAAAATATAATTTTTATGCTTTTTAGAAAAAAATTAATAAAATTATATTACGTAAATGTACAGGCAGGTCATCGTTCAAAGAGAAATTATATTAAAATTTAGGAAGAAAGTGAATGATTCTTTTTCTGTATTTCTTAAAATTCTTATTTTCTATAAAATATTTTCTAAGTTTTTAATTCTAAATTAATAAAGAGGTCATTGAGAAACATTTAATTTCATCATATCTTCAAAATTTTGTAACAGAATAAATGGAGAAGGAATTATAACTAGGGGTCGGAGCCGGAGCCGGAGCCGGAGTTGAGCAATTTTAAAATGCCGGAGGTGGAGCCTGAGTCGGAGTAGGTAATTTTAAAATGCTGGAGCCGGAGTCAGAGCCGGGTAATTTTAAAATGATGGAGCCGGAGCCGGAGCCGGAGCAGGAAAAAAAATTTGCCGGCTCCGCAGCCCTGTTTAACATAATAAAATACTTCAATAAAGATTGTAAATCCACTCACCCAATCCTGGTTCTTGGTCTGGTGAGTATAGTTATATTCATTAAAATAGACCTACCTATGTGAAAAAAATATACTTCATAAATATTAAGGACAGTAAAATACACCAAGTTTCGTTTGCCAATTGTGCAAATTTGTACGTAGTGAAGGAAAACTTTAATTTTTTTTTTTTTTTTTTGAAATTAATCAGCATTCAAAAACCTTCAGGATAGCATGTAAACAAAATCATCGTTCGGTTCGAATTCAAATCAAAACCAAACTAATGTAGAGTATTATTATTATTATTATTATTATTATTATTATTATTATTATTATTATTATTATTATTATTATTATTATTATTATTATTATTATTATTATTATTATTATTATTATTATTATTATTATTATTATTATTATTATTATTATTATTATTATTATTATTATTATTATTATTATTACCATAGTTCCACAGAAATACCTCAGAATTTACAAATGTTTGAATCCAGTTAGAAAATAAAATTAGAACCGAGATTTATAATTCAGGCTTATTTAGCTTTCAAAACGAAAATTTAAAAAGAATCCAAGATGAAAAGAATAGATACGTAAAAATTGTTCTTCTAATGTCGTCCTCTCATAATTATTTTCATTAGGTACAAACAAATTGCTTGAAGGCATTCTCATCAGAAGGTCAAAGGAACGCTTTTAATTCACTTTAAGTTCTGAGGAGAGTCAATTACTATATATTTTAGTGTTGAAAGTTGTCTTCTTAAGAGAGAGAAATCCTCTTCCAAATATTACTTTCCTAAAATGAGCCCCTAATGTATTTATTTCCTTTCTGCTAAAACATAATTATCACTCTGTGGAAAATTAATTGTAAGATCAAAAGAAAAGAATATATTGCTCTTCAAATGAATTATAATGATGATGGATTTTTGCCTTTCTCCTTTTAACTTGTTCACGAAAATTTGTTGAATTAATATTTTAATAGCATGATAATAACCCTGTAATTATCTTTTGCACAACTGATATATATATATAATATAATATAATATATATATATATATTATATTATTTAAGTGTATACAGAAGTATATATAAATAATATTATATATATATATAGTAAACACTAGATTATAGACCTATATTATATATAATATAGTATAATAATTCCTAATTATATATATATATATATATATATATAATAGTATATATATTATAATAATTTATATATATATATAATAATATCTCTATTATATGATATATTATATAAATATTATCAATATTATACTACTATTATTGATAGCTACTACTATACGTATATATATATATATACTAATACCTATATTATCAGTATTATAGTCATAATACCCTCACTGTCACCTACGCCCCTAAATATTATATGTATATATATATACCTATATATATATATACTCATATGATACTATATATACTACCGTATTACCCCTGATATATATATATATACTATATATATAATATATACTATATATATTTATATATATATACATATATATATATATATATTATAATATTATAAATATATATATATATATATATATATATATATATATATATATATATATATATAATATATATATCATATTATTATATATATATATATATAATATATATATATATACTATATATATAATATATATAAATATATATAAAATATATATAACTTATATATATATATATATAATATATATATAATATATATATAATATATTATATTAATATATATATATACTAATATACTAATATATACATATACTCATATATATATATACGTATATATATATACATATATATATACATATATATATATATATATATATATATAATATATACTATATACCACCTTATACTATATATTACTACATCTATAGCTCATATATATATATTATATATATATATATATTATATATATTATATACATATATATTTAAAGACTAATATTATATATATATATATATAATATATATATATATAAATATATATTATATATATATATATATATATATATATATATATATATATATATAAAGGTGATGTCAAAAAAAACTTAATTAATGATTTTTATTTGACAAAAAAAAAAAAAAAAAAAAAAAAAAATTATTGGGGGGGGTAAAGTGTGCGGCAAATTACACTTTGTAATTTTTCATTATTTTCATCTATTTTCTAGTCAAATTAATTTTTCATTCTATAGCAGAGATTCACTTGCTTTGGCTAGATCTGTTGTTGGAATATGATTCTTCTTAAATGATAGAAGGAATGTTTTTTTCGAACATGAATAAAAAAAAAAATAAACTTAAAAACAGGAATCTTAGTAGAGCGTTTTAAATTTTATTGCAGATTTGGAAATGATTTGTACGACGCTTGTTTCTTATGACGTTCCTTCAACAGAAATCCGACCACAAACTTAAAACTTTTCCAACAATACAACAAACAAGAAACCAAAAAAAAACAAAAAACCCGTAAAAAAGTAAGCATCACTATCCACGTTAGCATCTCTCTCTCTCTTTGATATTTTTTGACATCTCTCTCCTCTCTCTATATTCATATATTTAGTATTCATAGAGTGCACATATAGGCTAAGCTGAAAACAAACAAGAGATATTAAGATATACTAAAATTGAAACCATACTTAAATTTATATAGGTTTATACTATATATATAACTCATCTGCTCAACTATATATAAAACTAATAACGAAAACATATATATATTAATTCATAATATTATATATATATATTATATACTAAATATTATGCCTATTTATATTATATTTGTAGACGAAGATAAAATTGTTAATTAACTGAAATGAATATATACCTGCACAGCGACCCAATCGACTGCCACAGTACTATATAAGATGGTTTCGCCCACTTTTATTGGCTATAACTTCTCAATCACAAACAAATTATAATGGATTGAAGGGATACCTGCAACTAACTGCAAAAATGATGTACTAACATTGACCTAGAACCGTTATGAGCACCCACAAGAGAAAAGTGCCACAATTCCCAGTTGTCGTTACTAGCTCTAGGCCAGACAACAATAAAAGATAATACCAGCACCGCGATAAAATAGACAAAATGATTAAAATGGGGAAAAACATGCGGTATTTTAACGTATAATATATATTATTAAATAATATATACTATATAATATACATTATACATTAAAAATAATGAGTATTTACCATATATACTTGCTAATTGAGTAACTTCAACATGTAAAAATTCATTAAGTATACTATATATATTATATTATACATAAGGGCTAGTTATATATATATATTATATATAATATATATACGATAAACAAAAATGTAAATTTAAATAATTCATTTGGCAATAAAATAAATAAATAAATATTTTCTTCCAAGTCAGAGTGAGCCTGTTATGCCAGACATACTATTTATATCACACAATATATATGAGTGGACCTAATATTAGATCACCCCATATTACTAATATTATAAAAATATTTACTAGCTCGGCACCAAACAAGGGTATAATAAAAGATACTAAAATAAAATAAAAAAAATAAATTACACTTTATAAAAAATATTTCAATAATTTAATTTCAATAATGCAAAGCTAAACGCATTGAGTATTATATCCCCCAGGTCTTAGAAAATATTACTATTTTAAAAGATCAGAGCATATAATGAACAATGCCAACAAAAAATAAAAAAAAAATACCTATCAATATTACTATTAAATGAATATTGAAAACTTTAAGAAAAATACACTACTGAATAAATAACCAACATTAAACATGCAAATGTTATATAATAATTACTCAAGAAATATTTATTATTGAAGATAATAAATATTAAAATATAATAAATAATATTTAATACTCTCAAAATATTGTTAAAGAAATTAGAAATATTACTTTTAAGTAAATGTACCAAAATACAAAATAATAAATTCTACCCAAAAAATATAAATGGAACACTTACTTCATCATATAATGTAGGAATGTACAGAACACCTCAAATTACCTTAAATATCAAACACTGTGCTTATGCAACCTCAAAAAGATTACGTATTATAATAAAATAAATACACAAAATATTTTACACAAATAAACCATTAAAAAATTATAAATACGATTTAAAACACCAATAAATAACTCTAAGAATGCTAACACAGGTAAAACTACTAATATTGCAGACGACACATATCATAACTGTAAATTTCCATAACAGACGATAAAATAAAATGTGCCACATATAAAGACCAACAACACAAGTGCGCTCCAGTAAATCCAAGGACAAAGTCGCTCTCCAACTCAAAACATCCCTTTATATACCAAGATATATACACTACGATACATTTCTGACCAATGAAATAGATTTTCAATTCAGTCATAAGCAAAAAGGTATATGTTTCACACACTTTGTGTTACGTTAAATAAACTGCAAGGTACCAATAGCATACTACTTAAATTCACTTAAGAGTGATAGGTCTGGTAAATCATGTCAAAAAACCATTTCATGTACTAGAGAAAAAAATCCTCTTTCATAAAAAATCATACGAAAAAACAACGTCTAGACAATATACGCTTCAATCTACCATACCCTACAAATTATTATAAAAACACAACAACAAAATCATAACGAACTCTCTCCTTGCGTCCACGAAAATACCCAATACAAAGACGATCATCAAAGCTTACTAGTTTACTTTTTCATTATTGTAAAGAAAAATATAACTGGAAAATATAACTCAAACATCGCGATAGCATCTATTATAATACACTCAATCAATAATAATAATAATAAAATAATAATAATAATAAAATAATAAATGAATTAATAAATATTAATATTATCTAAATAAAATAATATATAAATAATAATATAAAAAAGAAAAAATAATAACAATAGCGAATAGGATAAATAGGGATGTGCTGTAAAATCCTTATGATTTTAAAATCGTTATAATAAAATAAGGTGACTAATGCTAAGGTTACATAAAGAATAGAGACGTAATAATAATAATCAGATAATAATGAAATAATAATATATACAAATAAAATATAATTATAATAATAGATAACAAATAACATGACATTACATTGAGAGATATCTCGTATAGGTTAATAATTCTCATGCATTAATTAAATAATAATAACAATAATAATAATAATAATAATAAATAATAATAATATATAATAATAATAATACATAAGTAATAATTAATAATACATCAATAATAATAGATAATAATAAATAAATTAAAAATAATAATTTGGACTAATATATAAAATAATAATAAATAAATAAAACTCAAATAAATTAATATTTAATTAATGACATTAATAATAATAAATAATAATGTCATAATAAATATGAATAAATAAATACATATAAATAATAATAACAAAATATATTAATGAAATAATAAATAATAATAATAATCATGATAATAATAATAATCATATTAATAATAGATAATAATATAATAATAAATAATAATATTTTTATTTTGATCAAAAATGAAATTTAATTTTGTGGAAATCAAAATAATAATTAATATAATAATAATAATAATAATAATAATAATAATAATATAATAATAATACAACTATATCTATCATGTCTCCTTCCAGTGAAGCTAGAACCAAACATTACAAATATCATTGGTATTACCCATCATTACTTACAAAAAAAATTATCATAGAAAAATTTATCTATATATTTATATATAATATACTATATAGCTCTATATATATATATATATTATCGTATATATATATATATAATTAAAACTCACAATATAAATATACTTATATATATATATATAGATTATATATATATAAATATATATATCACATATATATAAATATAAATTAAACTTACTATTATATATAATACATTAATAAATATATATATTAAAGTATATAAAGTATATATATATTAATATATATATTAATAACTATAAAACTCTATAATTGCTAATACAGAACGTATTAATATGTAAACTCTAATTTGTAATAGGAAAACTTTTACAAACATTAATATTATGCTACACACTACGAAGAACAGAAGGGTATTAATATATTATTTACTACTTACTATATATTATATATATATATATATATATTAAAGTAATAATATATATAATATTAATATATATATTATATGTAAGGGAGATATATAATATATTATAATATTGTAAATATATTAACATACTTTAGCTATAATTATCATATAATATAATAAATATATATATATATAATATAATATACCATAATAAATAAAATAATATTAATATTATATATTATTAAATATATATATATATACGAATGGAGGAGGAGTAACCAGCGATTGACAAATTACATCTTTGCTAGTGATATTATACATCAATGGGGCAATTGAACATTCGACCAAGAAGATTCAAGCGAGCAATTGTTTCAACCGTTACATCAAGGCCCCAACACTTCAAGCCAAATTTTACAAAGTATGAAATTGCTTTAATATACATCTCGTTTGCCGACACTTGTGAGTGTCATTTTCCTTCACTTCGGATTGACGACTCCAGGTCCTTTGAATGTGATATTCCGTTCAGCACTATTGGATCTACTTAAATGAATGAGGCTGATAACATTATTCTTTGCCGTTGTATTGTGCTGAGCAAAAATCTAAATCGCTGTAAATAGAGAAGTGCTCTACACGCAATAATCTTAGGACTGTGTCATACTTCTTTATTATATCGGAGCTCGACAGGAGCGTCCTAAATGATCAGGACTGGAATATGTATTCCCTTTCCATATATAGTAAAGGTTCAAATACTCTCTCTTTACTCCTGTTACAATTGTTCACAAGCGCTTTCCTTCTCTGAGGGCATTTTGAATAACGTTGTTGTGTTGGCGATAGTTTTTTGTCTCCGCATAAGCTATAGGATGAGAGTAAAACATCCTGCTTTCTTGGCGGAGTAGCGATGCAATATACCCCAGTAGTTATGTGTCGGAAGCAGCCACCTGGAGGGTGAATACTTTCTCCAGTCGCGGCATTCTTAAGAAGGGTTTTGATATCAAAGCCTTTTCACTTTCAAACGCTTTCATGGTGTTCTCTGCCATGCGACCTTTGTGGTCTCCATAATCTTGTAGAGGTTGTGAGGGAGCTGCTATTTCGCGATGTATATATTTTCATAAGAATCACACAGGTAAGATATGCCGTCAAACACCTCAACCAACGATCATAAACCTGCTTTTTGTTTTTGGCGGCCTTCTTGCTCTATAATATGTATCTTCTCACGTTGTGTCATCTGCAGGCCTTTTTATACCGATTATCCCACACTATACGATTTCTTCCAAAAATTCCACCACCTATGAAAGCCAGAGCAAACTCGCAACTTCGACGGTCTCAACGACTATTACCCTTCATTTTCAGTTTTGAATATAGCACAGTCCACATGCGATATCCATATGGGTCTTTTCCCAGGTCTTTAGAATGATAATATAATGATCATCAATATAAACATCAACGTCGCTGTATTTACGTCCAAATAATGAGCATCTCCCTACCTACGCTATAATCCGGCATTTATATCATTCCGAAAGCGTAATTTCAACGTAGTGATAGTGTCCATCTTTCTGTTGAAAAACCAAGTCTTTATACGCATCCTCAGGAGCTTGCAATAAGGGCTTTTTGTCAATTACCCTTCATAACTATCAAGCCTTCGAGTATCATAAAATTTTCAAAAATATTTCTCTTAATATTAGTAATTTTCAAAAAAGAGTAAAACAGAGAGGAGTTAAGGAAAATTTCACCTCAGCATCGTGATTACAATCTTCTGTATTTTAGAACAATTCTTTTATGTTTCAATTTGTATCAAATAATCGTACCCCATTTACTACGGTAGCAAAGCTTCTAAATCTTTTTAATTATCAACTTTTTTTTTACTTCAGTCAAGCTTAACTTATTTTAACCTTAATCATGAGTTCATTTTGAAAACTGCCAAGAAAAATTTAATTTTTTTAAAGACGCAATTTATTAGTGCGGTATTTCGATTACACGTCCGCGGTGTACAATGAAAAACATTACTGCATAGGCATTTTGACTGTTGTTTTTTTACTCGAGGATAGGTTCCACGATATAATAATTAGAGTCTCTCATCGATTCAATTGCGATATGAAGATCAGGTATAATCGCATATTTATAAATAAAATATAATATATATATTATATATATATTAATATATATAATAATATATATACAACATATATTAACATTTTTATATATCTATATATAAACTATGAGAGATATAATATATACTATATATATTATATATTGTTAAATACCCCCTGATGTATTTTCCCCATGCTGGAGGATTCGATCCTGGACCCTAGCAGTAGAATGCAAGTGTTTGATCCACTACCCTAACGACGAGACACAAATGTAAGAATCCGAGACTACTATCTTACTGTCCAAGAAGAGCTTGAAATGACTACGATTCCTCCCACTCGCACTCAGAACGTAGATCCACAAACAGGAGTTCCGTCGCATGGTGAATAGTTTCTACCAAAACGGGGGGTCATTATGTATAAGTGAATGCAATACCCTGCAATCAGAAAATCTTCGATTTGTAAAATACACCACTGATTATTTTTCACCATGCTGGGGATGCGATCCTGGACCCTAGCAGATGAGAACGTGCAAGTGTTTGACCAACCAGCTCCGACGAGACAAAAGAAGAATCCGAGAATACTCTTACTGTCCAAGAAGAGCATTACTACGTATTACTACGTTTTGGTATTAATTGGTATTATTTTCACCATGCGCGGCACCCTGTTTGCCTAACCTACGATTTCGAAGGTAGTGCGAGCGGGAGGAACACTTGCACGCTCAGTCTGCTCAGGGTCCAGGAAGTCGAATACACCCAGCATAGGTGGAAAATAACAATTCAGGGAGACACGTAGGTATTTACAAAATACAACTTTGATGTGCAGATGCGCCGGGGTCACTGCATTTTCTCTTATACATAAATGACCCCCGGTTTTGGATTAATATTCAACCATGGCGCGGCACCCTGTTTGGACCTACGTTCGAGGGCGGGGGAGAATACGTATAGTAATGCTCTCTGGGACAGAGGAGTGTACCCAAATTCTCAATTTTCTCGTCGTATGGCGTAGTGGTCAAACACTTGCATGCTCATCTGCTAGGGTCCAGGATCGAATCCCAGCTGGGGAAAATACATCAGGGGGTATTTACAAAATATATATATATATATATATATATATATATATATATATATATATATATATATATATATATAATTTATATATATATATATATATATATATATATATCTCATTTTAGTATAGTATGATCTAACACTATCTAATACGTATACATGATATTCATAATTCGCAATTGGAATCGATGAGACCTAAATTTTATATCGTGGACATTTGAGTAAAAAAAAACAGTCAAAATGCCTCTCAGTAATGTTTTATCATTGTACACCGCGGAAGTGTAATCGAAATACCCACAAAAATTGCTTTAAAATTAAATTTTTATAAAAACAAATTAAATTCATTATTAAGGTTAAAAAAGTTAAAATTATTATTGAAAACTGTTGCAAAATTAAAAATTTAAAGTATTGTCAATATATATTGATTATTGATAAAAATTGGAAACATAAAACGAATTGTTCTAAATACAGAATATTGTATCACGATCGCGAGTTGAAATTTCCTTTACTCTCTCTGTTTATTTTTTGAAATTATAATATTTAGAGAAATATTTTTGAAAATTTTATGAATACTCGAAGCTTGATATGTCAAAAGGGTATTGACAAATACCTATCAAGCCTGAGGATGCGTATAAGACTGGTTTTTCAACAGAAGATGGACACTATCACTACGTGAAATTACCTTTCGGAATGATAAATGCCGGAACTACGTTGGTTAGGGAGATGCTCATTATTTTGGACGAAATAAACGACGTTGATTTTTATATTGATGACATTATTATTCATTCAAAGACCTGGAAAAGCCATATGGACACGATTTGGACTGTGCTATCAAAACTGAAGAATGAAGGGTATAGTGTGAGACCGTCGAAGTGCGAGTTTGCTGCTTCAAGTGTGGAATTTTTGGGGCATCATATTGGTAACGGTATAAAAGGCCTGCAGAATGACAACGTGGAGAAGATTATAAGAGCAGAGCCGCCCAAAAACAAAAAGCAGGTTAGATCGTTTTTAGGTTTGACGGCATACTACCGTGATTTTATGAAAAATTACGCAGAAATAGCAGCTCCCCTCACAGACCTCACAAAGAAAGGAGAACCCACAAAGGTCCGATGGCAGAAGAAACACCAGAAAGCGTTTGAAAGATTGAAAAAGGCTTTGATATCAAAACCCTTCTTAAGAATGCCGCGACTGGAGAAAGTATTCACCCTCCAGGTGGCTGCTTCCGACACATAACTGGGATATGCTCTACTCCAAGAAGAGGACTCGAATCATACGTCCAGCCATATACTCCATCCTATAGCTTATGGGAGCAAAAAACTATCGCCAACACAACAACGTTATTCAATCCTAGAGAAGGAAGCGCTGACAATTGTAACAGGAGTAAAAAAGTTTGAACCTTACTTATATGGAAAGGAATTTATATTACAGTCTGATCATAGACCTCTGTCAGCCCTGAATAAAAAGAAGTATGACAGTCCTAAGATTATGCGTTGGGCACTCTATTTACAGCGATTTAGATTTTTGCTCCAGCACATACACGGCAAAGATAATGTTATAGCCAATTATTTAAGTAGATCCATAGGCGACGGAATAATTCAAGACCTGGAGCGTACAACCGAGGAAGGAAAAGAGACAATCTCACAAGTGTCCAAAAACGAGAAATGTAATGAGTTAACACAAAATTATACTATGTATAATTGCTCTGATATCAGGGAAACCTGTGATGGTAACGCTGAATTCATAGAGCTCGCCTTGACTCTGCTGTGCTTCGAATGGTCAATTCCCCCATTAGTGTAATAGCCTCCAAAGAGTGCATTTTTCAATGCGGATGGATTCTTCTCCATTACGCTATATATAAATCTATATATATATATATATATATATATATAGTATATTATATATATATATATATATATAATCAGCACTATATATATAGATATAATATAAATATATTAATATATATATATAATAAGTCAAAATATTTTGAGCTATACCATACTTAATATAACTAAAAATTTATCTTATATCATTTATATATTATATAATAATAACATATTATATATATATAGTATATACTATATCTACTATTATATATATATAACGATATATTACATAATATATATATAATATATATAGAATTAAGTAATATTAACGTTATAACTACAATCATATTAATAATTGAGCTATATAATAGATTAATATTATATATATATATTAATAATATATATATAACGACTAATATTATATAGCATCATATATTATAAGTTATCATTTAATTATATAGGTATATAGATACATATAGAATAAAATTAAATATGATATATATATAAGAACTTATCCTTTTATTATGTTATAATAAATAATAATATATAAAGCAAAAAGAACAACTTGTTGTTTTCTTATTTTTTTGTAAGTAATGATGGTAATACCAATGATATTTGTAATGTTTGGTTCTAGCTTCACTGGAAGGAGCATAGAGAGATAGTTGATTATTATTATTGATTATTAGATATGTATTATTATTATTATTATTGATATTATCATTATTAGCATATAATTATATATTATTTTAATTATTATTATTATGTGTTGTATTATTATGTATGCATTTATTATTATTATTACATTATTATATTATTATTATTATTAGGTTTAATCTGTATGTTTGTTAGTAATTCAATTGTGATGATGATTATAATATTATTATTATTATTATTATTATAATATTTAAATATATCTCATTTATTATAATTATTATTATTATTATATATTTATTATTATTTTACTTTAGTTATTTATATTATATTGCTAAGATGTATTAGTTATAGTATTATTATTATTATTATTATTATTATTATTGATTATGATTATTATTATTAATTATCTATTAATTATTATTATTATTAATTATGTGATTAATATTATTTATTATATATGATAATAGATAAATTATATATTATGTTTTATTATTATTATTTAATAAATTATTGTTATTCACTTAATTTATTAATTATATTCATTATTATCGGATTAATTATTATTATTATATTATTATTATATATTATTTTATATATTAATATGTTATTATTATATTATTATTCTATATGAACTTTTAATTAAAAATATATTATGATTTTAATATTATCTAATTTATTATTTTTTTTTTAGTGATTACTCTCAATCTATATGGATATCTATATTATTATGATATTATTGATGCTTAAATTAACTCTATGATTATTTATATTATTAAGTTATTATTATTATTATTATTATTGATGTGAGAGTATATAGTCGTGTGGATTATAAATAATGCAAAGATTATCTAGAGCGATAAATGAAAAAATTACTTATGCTATAAGGTTTATATGTTTATTGTTTTTCGTGGTGGGCAAAAGAGCTTTAAGCATTTTTTGAATTTTTAAAAATTGAAGAGGAATGGTGTGAAGATCCGTTACTATTGTCAACGACGTGGTATGCGGTATTGATAGAAAAGAGTTTTTTCTAGTAATGAATTAATGTTGACAAGATATATACCCGCCTTTCACTTGTAATTAGTAGTACTCGAGATATGGCTACCTGCAGTATTCAGTACTAAAAAGGTATGGGTGTGGCAACAACGCGGGCATGCATGGCATAAAGGCGATTGGAAGTGGAACAAGATTATGCTTGCTGAATGAAAATCTATTTCATTGGTCAGAAATGTATCGTGGTGTATATATCTTGGTATATAAAGGGATGTTTTGAGTTGGAGAGCGACTTTGTCCTTGGATTTACTGGAACGCACTTGTGTTATTGGTCTTTATATGTGACACATTTTATTTTATCGTCTGTTAGGGAAATTTACAGTTATGATATGTGTCGTCTGCAATATTAGTAGTTTTACCTGTGTTAAAATTCTTAGAGTTATTTATTGGTGTTTTTAAATTCTATTTATAATTTTTTAATGTTTTTTTGTGTAAAATATTTTGTGTATTTCTGTTATTATAATGCGTAATCTTTTTGAAGTTGCATAAGCACATTGTTTGATATTTAAGATAATTTAAGGTGTTCTGTACATTCCTACAATATATGATGAAGTAAGTGTTTCATTTATATGTTTTGGGTAGAATTCATTATTTTGTATTTTGGTACATTTACATACATTTTGTAATATTTCTAATTTCTTTTTCAATAATTTGAGAGTATTAAATATTGCTTATTATATTTTAATATTTATTATCTTCAATAATAAATATTGTTTAAGCAATTATTATATAGCACTTAAATGTTTAATATTGGTTATTTATTCAGTAGTGTATATTTCTTAAAGTTTTCAATATTCATTTAATAGTAATATTGATAGGTATTTTTTTTTTACTTTTTGTTGGCATTGTTCATTAAATGCTCTGATCTCCTAAAATAGTAATAATTTCTAAGACCTGGGGGATATAATTCTCGATGCGTTTAGCTTTGCATTATTAAAATTAAATTATTGAAATATTTTATATAAAGTAATTTATTTTTTTTATTTTTTTAGTATCTTTTATTATACCCCTTGTATTGTGACTTAGTAATATTTTATAATATATTGGGGGATATAATATTAGGTATTATTATATTATAAATAGTATTGTCTGGCATAATATTTTTGAAAGATATTTATTTATTTATTTATTCATTTTAATAAATAATTGTATATACATATATATATATTAGTTATATATCCTAAGATATGCTGGTGCATTTATAATAATTAATAAGATAATAGTTATATATAATAGTTATTAATTAGGTATCTTGATAGTATTATATGTTTATAGATAGGTATTGGTAGGTTTAGGTAACTACACTTAGGGTACCAGGTATAATGACCTACTATACACTTATGTCAGTAATTAGGCACATAGTGACGATCTGTCGCACGGTTCCCGTTGAAAAGCTTACTATTAGTTGAATGAGGATTTTCTGACTTTCAATACTAGATAGTATATTGTCTTCATAACCGTCGTGTAATCAATTATTATAGATTTTAATATTATGCTATATTATTTCAAGTTGGGCGTCATAGGTTCTCTTATTGTGTCTGGCCTGAGCTAGTAACGAACCCTGGAATTGTGGCACTTCTTCTTGATGGTTACATAAGGTTTTGGTAAGTCAGCACATTTATGCAAGTGTTAGGATCTTCAGATCATTATAATTTTTGTGATTGAGAAGTTACTGCCAACAAAGTGGCGAAAATCTTATAGTACGTGTGGCATCGATTGGGGGCCTGTCATGTAATTTATTCAAGATTAATAAAGTAAGTTGGATTGACGTCTAGCGTAATCGATATTGTGTATATATTTATCTTACTATACTACTTGTTATTTCTATTTCCTCGAATGCTTACCTTAGAGAGCCCTTACTCCCTCCGAAGAAGTTTTACTGTAAGGTATAAAATAATAATAATAAGTGATAAAAGTATAATATAATTAATTAATATATATAAATATATATATATATATAATATATATATAATAATAATATAAATATATATATATATATAATAGATATATATATAATTAATATATAAGAATATATTAGAGAGAGAGAGATGAGAGAATCAGAGAGAGGAGAGAAGAGAGAGAGATTATGCTGAGTGTGATGTATGATTGAGCTATTTTTACGGTTTTTTCTTTTTTTTTATTTTTTTATTTTTTGGAATAAAGTTTTATATTTGTGCGTCGGATTTTGATTGAAAGGAACCGTCATACAGAGAACGAACATACAAATCATTTCCAAATCTGCAAAATATAAATGTCAAATATTAGTTAAATTATCTAACCAATTTTCTTTTATATTAATCTTAATTAGTTCGAAAAAAACATATTGCCTTTCGTGTTATATTAAGAAATTTCAAGGACTATTCAAAACACTAGACGAGCCTAAATGTCATCATGCAATGCTCTGACAACCATTGATGATAGGAAGGACAAGAGCTTAGCTCCTTTTGAATTCAATCACCTGTAGCAAAGTGAAGAAAACATTACAAATCATGAAATGCTATTCCACCGAAACTCTTCACCTCCACCCAATATTTCTCTCTTTTTTTGTTTTTTGTAATGTTCAAATAAAATCGATTTTAAAAATAAGTTTTTTTTTTTTATATCACTTTATATATATCTCGATATCTAACATTTTTGCTCTGATTTAGAATTTTATTTATATATATTATATAAGATATATATATAATTAATATTTAATATTTTATTATATATATAATATATATTAAATATATAATAATTATAATATATAATAATATATATATAAATATAATAGATAATATATATTAATATTATTAAATATTAATATATTATATATATATATAAATATATATATTTTATTATTATATATATATATTAATTAATTTATATATATAATATATTATTAATATATTAATATTATATAATTTTAATATATATATTAATATATTAATATAATTTAATATATATATATAATGAAATAGATATATATATATATGTATATATATTATATTAATATATATTATATATATATATATTAATAAATATAGTAATTATTAAAAGATATATATTAATATATATATATATATTAATATATATATAATATAATAATATATATATGATATATATATATAATATATATATATAATTAATTAATATTTAAATATATATATATATTAGTTTTAAAGTTTGAATATAATAATAAAAAATATATATATATATTATATATTTATATATTATATTGATTATTATTAATATTATATATAATATATTATATAAGATAAGTAAATATAAATATATAAATATATTATTAATATAATATATTAATTATATATATATATATATATATATTAATTAATAAGATTTATATATATATATAGTAATATAATATATTAATAAATATTATATATAATTATATATATAGAATTAATATTATTAATAAGATTAATATAATATATGTTAGTTATTTAAGCCTTTAAGATTATGCCTTTTTCTTAGGGATATATATAAATATAGAATATAATAGTATGATTAGATAAATATAATGTAATATATTAAGAATATTAATAATTATAATTATAATATATATAATATATATATTATATATATAAATATATTAATATATATTAATATATTAATATAATTAATATATATCAATATATTATATAAATATTATATAATATATATATAATATATCATAGGCCAGCTCCAGTAACAACAATTAATATATATTTTATATATACATAAAAATTATATATATACCACAGCTATCCATAGTAATAAAAAATAAATTAATACTATATATTTTTAATTTTATAGCAAGCACATATAATAATATTAATATTTATAGTAATAAATATCTTATTATATATATAAATAAATAAATAAAATATAATAAAATAATTTATATATATATATATTAGATTCTAAATTATTATTAATTAACCATACCTTATATATAGACAAGAAATATTTTATAATCGTGCATATAATAGCTTCTTATAGTATATATAGGTGAGTGTATAAATATATATATATATAATATGACCTGATTGAATCCCCGTATTAACATGTAATATCCTCCCCGAAGGCATATAAAGTTAGTACGCATAAATAATAGTATATATATGATAATATTTATTTATTATATACACTAGTTTTGTAGATATAAAATAATATTAATATTAGATATGATATTCGTTGTCGCATTATAAGATAATTACAGTGCGTCTATTTTACATTACTTATTTAAAATATGTTAATGTCAGACAAATTTTCTCGTGAACAAGTTAAAGGAGGAAGCGACAGAACAAAAGAAGTCCGGACGAAATCATTCTCACTCTCCATCAGATACTTGCATTTCCACGCGCCAACTATCTTCGTTTTCTTTTGATTTACGAGATTAGTTTCTCCGAACAGAGTAGATAATAGTATACTCTCTCGAGACACTTCATGCAATAGCGTATAATATACTCAATATGACGGTCGGGCTCATTTTAGTGACCCAAGTATATATGTAAAAGAGTGATTTTTCTGCCTCTACTTGTATAGAGAAAACAAATTCTAATTCAAACACTAACAAACAATTTTTATGGCGCGTTATATTGTGACTCCCTCAGAACTTAAGTGAATTAAAAGACTCCTTCCGTTTGACCTGTCTCGATGAGAAGTAGCTTCTCAAGCAATTTTGGTGGAGTAACTCTATACTCTATAGAAAAATAACTTGAGAGGACGAGCGATTTAGAAAATACGAATCAATACCATATGTTTATCCACGTACTCTATATCTTTTCAATCTTGGATTCATTTCTTAATATTTCGTTTTAGAATTAGCGATAACCGACCTGAATAATGAGACTCTCGGTTCTAATTTTAATTTCGTTTAATAGATTTCAAACATTTTTGAATTATGAAAAAAATTAACATATTTTCTGGATTTACATGAGATGGAAAGTACATTATGGTAATAATAATAATAATAATTGAATAGTATAATATAATAAAAAAATGATGATAATATATAATATATATTAATAATAGATAATCAATAATAATAATAATCCATAATATATATAATATATAATAATATAAGAGTAATAATAATATATAATATATAATGAGATATAATGAATAATCAATAATGAATCAATAAGATGAAGTATATGCCTATAGTAATCTATATGAGAGTAGAAGTCATCGGTCACCTACATTTAGTTTGGTTTTGATTTGAATTTAACGAAACATATTAATAAGATCACTATAGCGATGATTTATAGTTATTACATGCTATCCTGAAGGTTTTTGAATTATATTAATTTCAAAAAAAAAAAAAAAATTAAATAAAATAGATTTTACCTTCACTACGTACCAATTTGCAACAGAATTGGCAAACTCAGAAAAACTTGGTGTATATTTACTAGCTCACTGTAATATGTATAGAAAGAGTATATTTTTTATCACATATAGGATAGTCTATTTTATAAATGATATAAACTTAATACTCACAGACCAAGAACTCAGGATTTGAGGGTGAAGTTGAGGTAATATACAAATCTTTATTGAAGTATCTTTATTATGTATAAACAGGGGCAGCGGAGGCCGGCAAAATTTTTATTTCTCATTGCTCCCGCTCCGCTCCGGCTCCATTCATTTTGTAAAATATTACACCGGCTCAGACTCCGTCCAGATTTAAAATTATCATACTCCGAATCTCAGAGCTCCAACCTCCTGAGGTCATTTTTAAAATTTGTATCTCAAATCCGCTCCGGACTCCTTGGGGCCGACTGCCGACCCCTAGTTATAATTGCCTTCTCCATTTATTCTGTTAACAAAATTTGGTAGAGGATAATGATGAAATTATATGTTCCAGTCACACTCACTCGTCTTATTATATTTAGCGACCTAACACTTATGAACACCTGGATTGTTATAGAATATCCACCTATAAATATTTCTGTCAAAAAGTACTAGAGAAATAAGAATACATTTCACTTTTCTCCTAAATTTTAAAATATATTTTACTCTTGGAACGATGACCTGCCTGTTACAACATATCATACGTTAAATATTAAATAGTTTATTATTAATTTTTATTTTATTACTAAAATGAAATATAAAAATTTAATATTTATTAGTTTTACACATACTAAGGATATTTAATAATAATTTTCATCATTGAACTATGAGCTGCATGAACATATGTAATACATATATTTTATTACAAAACAGTATATATATAATATATTATATATATATATATATATATATTTAATATTACAAACAAATACTATCCTATGTAATTTCTATATTATCGAGCATTTTAAGCTTGTAGATATAGGTACAGAGATATTTAATATTAATAGATATTATATATAAATATATGATATTATATATATATATAAGTAATAGAATAATAATAATATATATATATATATTTAGAATGAATATATAGATATAATATAATATTAAATTTCACTATTTCTTCCTAAATTTTAGTCGAGTATGTCTACTATGTCAAGTCTACGCTAACCCATATTTGTAAATATATAAAATCTAGCCAATTAATACCCCTTCTGCTTAAATAAAGATGAAAGAAACGTTTCAATCTATAAAAGATCCAGTTTAAACGTATGTCTCAAGATCTACTCATAAAATATAGAGAGAGTAACAATAGTATATATTAATATTATGCAGAAGTTCAGATGCAAAAAATAAGCTCTCAACATTCACTTGAATAGGCAGGCAAAGGCTGTAATTGTCAAGCGGCCATCTGCAAAATTTGAGAGAGAGTCAATTGAATTCCTTGTTATAACTGTAACTTTGATTTACCGGTGTCGATATATTCACATATTTCAAATACATAATGCTTATGGAACTCTACCTTTATTTCTATTAGTAGAGATTATTAGGTGATGGGAATATTTCTTTATACTATGATAGATTTGAGTCTTTTATAGTTTTTTCAAATCGATTTTCTGCTAATGGCACTTCCAAATATGTTTACCACAATGAAAATATCCTGTACAATAATTTGTGCTCTTCTTGTCTTTCATTTGACAATATAGATTACTAGAATAGAGAAAATTAACTCAACCATTGCTGATACTATTTGAAAACGCTTCTAAAATCAAGTCCTATAAATAGTGCTTAAATTCATTTAAATTCTAGTTCAAAAAGAGAGAACACTCCTAGCATTTAATATCAGTCTTCAGTATTCGTTGAGATTAAGCAAAGATTCTATATTTCAACAAACGTTCGCATTTGACTCTTATTAGTTTTATTTTCAGTTAACAATAGTTTATAGTTTTGTGGCTCGTTTGCAAGAAACTGTTTTCTCTATAGAAATTTTCCTGCCAGTCAAGTCTTTTCAATGAGTATTTTTTGTATGTAAGTGAGAGTTTGTGTTTTAATAAAGTTATTCGAGAGTGAGGTGAGTTATGTTGTATCTCCACTAGACTGTCGGAGAGAGAAGTTCAGGGATATAACTAAGTAAAGTACGACAGCCATCCATACTAACTACTATATAAATTACTTTTAGTTGCAGAAGCATATTTAGAGGCATATAAGACATTGAGTATTTCTCACCATTACTTGTGCTTGACCCTAAGATTGCGCAACTTTATTTCTAGCTGACTTTCTTAGGAACT
>JABUQX010118958.1:0-21628 GCA_015478945.1 Trachelipus rathkii | reverse complement strand
GTTTTGTCTTTTAATACCTTAAAGCAGTTTTTAAAACATTGTAATCAGTTAATTCCAACCACCCACCCCACCCTCCTACTTCCCATCAACTAAACTTAAATCTATGATCTCTTATGATTCAAACAAGTCATATGTATAAACCTAACATAAAAAATAGCTCTCATATACATATATCATACCAGCCCCAACGAAATAAATATAGAATCTTGTTTTTATAACAAAGTCTTTTCACATCAATAAAAAGAGTACATTATCAAACATGAACTAAGAATTATAATGTACCCAAAAAACACAAACACTAACCATACGACCACGAACGTTTAATGTGTCGGTTTTTTTTTAGAGATTTTTCTTTTTTAAAACTAAGGATAACATTTATAGCAAACGTTCCCTACTTAACAACAGGTTAAGAGGGGAAAGTTGGTTTAACAACCATTACCAACATAACGAAGCGATTATACACTTGTCAAAGCCAGATCTTCTAACATATCAAGTAAATTGTGTACATTCAAGTCATAGTATAATATTTATCAAAAACTAGCATAACCTTACGAACCCACTAACTATTCCATTACTCCCAAACAAAAAAATGCTAACATATCAAAGTTTGTTTCACATCAATTAAAGCTCACAATAACATATTGTGAGCTAGAAAACATTAACCAACCTACCACACTCTATACGAACGAAAAACTGGCTAACATCAAACAAAGTTCCCTACCTTGAACAACAGTTATAAATAGTAGCTAACATTGAGGCCTACAAAACATATCCTATTCACACTTTTTCCAAGTATATCTCTAAATATATGTATAAATTTAAATTTACTGTAATATATGAATCAAAAACAAAACCAAAAAACAAAAACAAAATATCAAAACTGACGGAGTCTTACTCTACGACATGTATCTTTAATTATTATATATTATTATATTATTATTATTATTATATTTATTATTTATTTATTATTATTATTTTATTATTATTATTATTATTTGTATTATTTTATATTATTATTATATTATATTAATAATTATCTATTTTATTATTATTATTATTATATTATATTATATTATTTATTATTATTATTATTTTATTCATTCATTACTATTATTATTATTATTATATTATTATTATAATCATTATTAATTATTTTATATTTATATTATTATTATATTATATTATTTGATTTATCTATTATTAATTTTGATTTCCATAATCTCCCAAAAAAGATGCCCAATGAGAGCGAGAATAACGCATAGTTATACTGGGCAAAATAAAAAGCACGCAAACAGCGATTCAGACAGAGAAAATTTGGCAACACAGCACCCAAGCCCCAAAACGCAACAGACGATTTTCGGGGCGTTATATCGAAAGATAAAGTACTAAGATGGCCATAGCCAAACTTACCTGATTTTTTTTTTTTTTTTTTTATCATTCAGTATAACTCAAACAATATATATTTAACATTGACATAGCTAGCCAATAATTTACTTAACTAAGACTAAGCACACTGACAAACTAATAACATGCTACACAACAAAGCTCCTACATCTATAAATTTAGCGAGAGCGTTACCAGAACTAAAACCCACTTTTAAAACCCACACACACACACACAAAACAACATCACACACACACACAAACACATCTTATATATTATATTTCATTATTATTATTATTATTATATTATTATTATTACTTATTATTATTATTATTTATATATATTATTTTAATATTATTTTATTATATTTATATTTTTTAATTATTATTATTATTAGCCTATTCAGAGTTAAGAATTCAAAAACATTCAAATAACTATTATCTTTCATTGGCTAGCCGTGATGCCATAGCAAATACAGTTCTCTGATTATCACCTTGAGACTTACTAAGATTTAGTGGTAGATAGTGACATAATGACATACATTACCGAAACAAATATTCTAGCCTATTGACCTGCCATTCCAAAAAGTACGTTGTAGCGTTAATTTGATGTTTGAAATGTCATGTGCGAAGGCTAATAATAATAATTCTAATAATAATAATAATAATAATAATAATAATGATATAATAATAATAATAAATAATAATAAATAAGTAATAAATAATAATAATATTAATAATAAATAATAATAATAATAAAATAAGTTTGTTGTAGTGGTGTGTGTGGAAATTTGGGTGGAGTGTGTGTTGTGTAACTGTAGTGTTAAATGTCGTGTTGTTACAACGGATTCGTGTGTGTGTGTGTTTGTGCCTGTGTGTGGTTTACATTATGTTCTTAGTTCCAAAGGTAACGCAAGTGTTAAGCTTATTGATGTGTAGCACTTGTTGTTATTCTATTGTATTGATGTTTATAGCATTTTTAGTTTGTCAGTAGTTGCCAAAAGTGTGATAGTTACCTTAGGTTCATAGTAAAGTACATTCGCATGTCATATGTTAATCAATATTGTCATGTTACTAATATGATAAAAAAAAAAACAAGTTACAGGCTCAAGTCTTTTTGCATATGCCGATAAATTAGTAAGTACTTATATCCGATATTTACCCGCCCCAACGTTGTCTTTGCTGTGTTGGCCAATTTTCTCGTTCTGATGCGCTAGTCTGCCGTGCTTTCCCAGTCTATAATTGCGTCTATTCCTCTCGCTGCTCATGTTGCATGTTTTAGAGATCTATGGGACAATAATAATAATTAAATAATAAAATAATAATAATAATATTAATAATAATATAATATATATAATATAATAATATATAATAAATAATAATAATATAATATACATATAAAATAAAGAATAATATAATAAATAATAATAATGGTAATCTCAATGTGTTAGTTAGGTTATGATAAATGTTTTGTTAAATATATAATTACTATGTCAATATTTAAGAAATTAATATAGTTATGTTTAGAGATATAACTTGAAAAAAGTGTGAATAGGTAACGTTTTGTAGGTAATGTTAGCTACTTACTGTTGTTAAGTAGAACTTGTTTATTTACAGTTATTCGTGTATATATAAGTGTGGGTAGGTTTGTACTTTTTAGCTCAACTTATGTTATGTCACTTTATTGATGTGAACACTTTGATATGTTAGCATTTATTCGTTGCGGGCGTAGTACTGATAGTTAGGGTAAGTATGATTAAATTTTGATAAAATTACGTAATGTTAATGAAAAACATTGGATATGTTAGATAGCTGAACAAGTGTAAAATCGCTTACGTTTCTGGTAATGTTGTTACATTCTTGTTAAGTAGGGAACTTTGCTAAATGTTATCAGTTTACTCGTTCGGTAAGCTATGTTATGGTTATGTTTTTGTACATAGTTAATTATTTCTGTATGATAGTTAGCCTTTATTGATGTAACTTTGACTCTATTATACTAGTATTTTTCGTTGCTGTATATGTTGTATGATGAAGAAGCTATTTTATGTTATGTTATACAAATATTGGAGTAGATCAATAGAATCAATAGATCCAATAGATCCAATAGACATAGATTATGAATTACTGCTTTAGGGTTATGTAAAAAATGCAAAAAAAATTTTAATTAGAAAAATGTAAAAAAAAATTTTTAGTTAAAAACAAAATGTTTTAAACAGAAATAAGCAAAATTAAATAAGTTTTTAAATATTGTAGATTATTTTAAATAAATAAAAATAAAAATAAATAAAACTATAAAAATTATAATTTTAACTAACTTTTAACAAAATTATAAAATTAAGGAAAATAGAAACTCGTAAAAAGAAATACATAACAAACCGAAATGTTTATATTAAACATGTGAAAAAAATGAATGTCTTCCAACAGGTTTTTTCTAGAAAATGAACATGCTTCTTGACATTCATAAAATAAAGTCATGTGTGATCAGTAAGTTAGATCGATGTTGCCAGAGCTAATGTATAGTAATCGTCTGATTAATTATGTGATGTGTGTGTATGGGAGTTGTGTGTGGTGTGAGGGCTGTGTGTGTATGTGTGGTGGCTGTGTGATAGTGGTGGTTGTGGAGCACTGTAGTATGTTAGATTTGTTATGTACATATACATATAATAAGAATATAATATAATAATAATATAATATAAATAATAATAATAATAATAATATAATACATATAATAATCATAATAATAATAAATATATTAATTTAATTAATAATATATAATAATAATAATAATAATAATAATAATAATAATAATAACAATATAATATAATAATATAATAATAATAATAATATAATATAAAACTACGTTTTAAATAAAAAGATGTACGTAAGGACATAGGAAGGGAATAGTATAGAATCTCGTTACCTTCTCATGTGTCAAAAGAGTAAGGACAAAAATAATAAATCTCGTTACCTCGAACATGCTGTCAAAGATATTAAGGATTAATGAGTCAATTCTCAATTAATTGGGCTTGTCCGCGATTGGATTAGAAATGCTGTTCTTCTGATTGGCTATCCTTTGAGCGTAACAAGATTACGTATTATAGGTGTCTGGTAGAGAACAATTTACCAACCAATGTTCTAGTTGTGAGGACCTGCAGGCAAAGTGATCGAACGCGTTATTGGTGTTCAGAATCTAGTGTGGAATAATAATAAAATAATAATAATAATATAATATAATAATAAATAATAATAAATAATAATTAATAATATAATAATAATAATAATTAATATATAATAATAATAATAATAATAAATATGTTGCCGGTGTGTTATAGTCAAAGATTGAGCATGCTTGATGACTTCTGCTGGTAGTGTTGAAACTTCTAATTTTAGTTACCCTGTTAATGAATGGTGTATGTCAGTTAGGCTAGGATGAGATATATTTTTGTTTTAGTTTTCAATATTACAAAGTTAATGTAGAATTAACATTAATATTTTAGAGATAGTTTGAAAAAGTGTTAGTATGCCTTCATTAACTTTGGAACTTTGATATATTTAACAACTACAACAACGTATTAGGGTATTAAAACATAGCAATTAATAAAAAATATGAATTGAATCAATTAGATCAATAGATCACCGACCATGAGTAGGGAGGTGGCTGGATTGTTTGATAACTGATTTTTACTGATTTACTCTGCTTGTAGGTGTAAAAATGCATAAATTTTTTGATTAAGTCATAAACATAAAAAAAATATTTTTAGAAAACAACTCTCTTTAAAAACAGAATAAGCCAAAATAAATAAAAGTTTTTGTATTTGTATACAAAATATGACTTGAATCAAGTCAATAATCAACGTAGATTCAATAGATTCAATATGACAAAAGATCATGAGGGTGGAGTGTGTTGGATGATTGATTACTGATTTACTGATTTACTATTATACTGATTGACGAATAACCGCTACACCAGACGCTCTGTTTAGGGTATATAAAAATGCAATTTTTTAGTTAATAAACAAATAAAAAGTTTTGTTTGTTATGTTTGATAACGAATGATGACTGAATCAATAGATCATAGATCAATAGGTCCAATAGATCATAGATCAATGATCATGGAAGTGAGAAGGGTATGAGGCCAGTATTACTAGTTTAACTGCTTATATACTGAGATTTACTATTTTAACTGATTTTATGCTTATGGGTATCGTAAAAATTGACAAATTCTATTAAGGTTATAACAAAATAAATAAAGTTTTTTGTTAATTTATACAGGAATCATGACTTTAAATCAATTAAGATCAAAAATCAATAGATCAATAGATCATGGTCATGGAGGGTTAGCGAGGTATGGAGACATTTGATTATATGATTTACTGCTTATGATTTACTGATTTACTGATTTACTGATTTACTGCTTTAGGTATGTAAAAACGCGCAAATTTTTTTAGTTATAAACAAAATAAAGAAGTTTTTGTGTTATGTTACTACAGATAAGACATTGAATCAATGCATCAATTCAATCAGATCAATAGACTCAATGGATCATGGAAGGGTAGGTAGGGCAGTTAGATTTACTGATTTACTGCGGTTTATTTAACTGATTTACTGATTTAGCTGTTTAAGGTATGTAAAAATGCAGATTTTTAAAAGTTTAAACAAAATAAAAAAGTTTTTGTTATGTTATACAAAATGATACTCGAAATCAATAGATTATAGATCAATAGATCAATGAGATCAATTTGATCAATAGTCAAAGTAGATCCATTGAAGGTTCAGTCGAAACTTGGCTGGAAGGCCGTTGATTTAGCTGATTTACTGCTTTACTGATTTACTGATTACTAATTTATCTGAAATACTTGCCCCTTTACTGATTCTTTACTGCATTTACTGAATTTACGACTAACTACTGCTTTAGGGTTATGGAAACGCAAATGTTTTTACCGTTAGTAAAATAAAATGAAGATTTTAGTTAAAAACACAATGTTAAAGAAAAAAAAGTCAAAAATAAATAAAAGTTTTTAAAAATATATAGATTCTTTTAAATAAAAATAAATAAAAACTAAAATAAATAGTAAATAACATTAACTGTGGTAACAAATTATAAATAGAAAACGTTACAAATTTAGAAACGAAATGTATATATTAAATATGAACGACCTTAGAAAATTCCAAGACATGTTACATTGACTTATATATATATATATAATATATATATATAGTATATATATATATAGTATATATATATACTTATTATATACTATATATATATATATATATATATCATTAATATATATATAATATTATATATAGTATATATATATATATATAATATATAAAATATATTATATATATATATAATATAATATATATATATTTATATATATATATAATATATAATATATATATATATATATATATATATATACTATATATACTTACTTATATATATACATACACTATATATATATAATTTATATAATATACTATATATATATATATACATATATATATATATATATGATACATATATATACTATAAATATATATATACTATATATATATATATATACTATATTATACTATATATAATATATATATATATATATAATTTTATATGTTTTAGATATATGTGGTCAAATATATCTAACGTATCATATATATATATATATATATATATTATATATATAATATATATTATAATATATATATATAATATAATATATATATAGTTATTAGCTTAGTTAGTTGGTTAGTTTAGTTGTAGTTAGTTAGTTAGTTTCGTTACGTTAGTTCAGTTAGTTGGAGAGAGTATTTATATATATGTTGTGTGTCTTCTTCCCCCTCATGATTATGTGTTTGAACTGTATCTTGTAGTGCAAGAACAGAAGAAACACTGGCAGTCAATTACAGGAACATTGCGTGCTGTTCAACTTACCCTATGTTTAAACGTTATTAATTTACAGATGACAATGCTTAAGCCTTTTAAGTTTAAATGTCTAATGTCAAGTGTTCTTGTCTATAACTCGCCTCTCTTTTTATAGAATGATTAATGTAGTTTTAAAGAAAGAGTTGTAACAAAAGCTTTTGTCTCTCGTCCCCTATTGGTAATAAACGATATTAATCTATTTTTTCCCGAAAAGTCTCTCATCCCTCCGTTGGCCTCCGCATAGCCATTGCTTAATTTAACGTTTATAATGGAGCAGTTGAATTACCTTACCCCTTTAGGCTTAACTGATAATTCCTTTTGTCAATAGCTTAGTCCCCTTCTTAAAAAAGTCAAAATTTTTCACTTCTGGTCACATCTTTGAAACCGATAATTAGATTTTCTTTGTCAATATCTCCCCTTCTACAACCCCTCCTTCTATTTCCCACCCTTCTATCCCCTCTTTACCCCGTTTTTCTTTCATATTTTAAAATCAGTTGAAGGGCTGTAGCGACAGGACTGACGCCAGAGGATCGGTGACGGCGCTAACCAAACTCCGGCAGAAGGCAGCTAGCATCAGGCACCGGCCGCAACGCACGAAAAAAATTACATGACGTATTGTCATGTGCGCGCTGCCCCGCCCGTTCGTCATGATTGTAATCTTTCCAGGAGCGGATTAGTACGCTATACCGTAATAAAATATAATAACCGCTCCGTTGTGTGTCGTGCGCGCGGGGTGATGTGCGTGTGCGCTGTGGCGTCGGTGTGCGTACATGCGTCTGTCAAATTCTACCTTGCATTGAAAGTATTTTCTAAACAATGCTGTATATATATAATATAATATAATATAGATAATATATATATAAGTATATATATTTATATATATATTTATAATGATATATATATAATATATATATATAATATATATATATATATATATAGATATACTATATAATATATATATATAGATAATATTATAATATATACTATATATATATATTAACTATAAATTTTTATCATCCTATGAGAAATAAACATTATAATTAATTTCGTATTTTAATATTTAATTTATTTTAATGTTTAATTTTTTTTTTCACGTTTCCAGGGAATCCATTTTCCAGATTTCCAGTTTCCAGATGGTTCTGGGATCCCTACCAGGGATTCCAGATTTTCCAGGTTCCAGGTTCCTGCAAAACCGACTACCCAACTACTACAAGTGCCTGCACTCGTTGGATGTGATAAGGGTACAGAAATTAATTTTCATACCCTGAAAAACTGCCTCGAACTGACTTGCATTGTTACTGTGTTGCAGCAATCTCTGTACGTTGTTGTAGGACCTGTTCCCTCAAGTTCTGGAGAAACCCTGTTCTTCGACATCTGGAGTTAATGCTGTGTGCGAGGTCGCCCGTTTCCATTAGTAAGTTTTTTAAAACTTCCTGTTTCTCTAAGATGTTGATGGAGACGTGCAAACATAGTATGATGTGGGATGACACGATTAGGGTACATTTCTTCATAGAGACGCATGCTGCTAATGAATTACCGTTTCGTTACGACCGTAAAACAAAATGCAATATCGCACATTTCCACAATTTGTGTTAATCATTTTTGAAGAATTGAGGCCAACACTTGAAATCAGGAACTTGACGCGACACGGACTAGTATATGTATAAATGAAGCGAGATACGGAACTAGTAAATAACAAGTACTTAACCTTTCCTACGGTATATTTGTGCTTATTATTAAAGGTTATGTGGCACGGGACAGGCAATGGAATATATCAGATATGTCACACATAAGTTTCATCACCTTGTATCTTGGAAACGAGGCGTTTTCGGTGAAATGTTTATTGACACACATTGTCTTATATTTATGCAAGGAATATCATACTGAATTTTTTCGCAATATTTACGATACACCCTGTATATATATTCTTACAGTTAAAAACTTTAATTAAACTTGGAAACGTGACATTTTACTTGCAAGAATGCCGCCATTTTGGGGATAATAAACAAGATGAGTGCAAACCAATTGATTTAGATGGAAATCGGGATAAGATTGTTTTTGATAACTGGCACTGCCCTCAAGTTGCTCTCGCGTTGCATGTTAATTACAGAGTAAGTAGTTTTTTCCTAAATTAGTCTGTTCAGATATTCTTTTTTCGATGGTATTTTACTTTTAGAGATGATTAGTAAACTTTCAATTGACAAATCTTTTTTATTATTATTAGATTTATAATTTTTTTCAAATTACAATGTTATAATAAATGTTTTCTCATTTAACAGACTTTGCAAAGATGAAAGAATAAATATTTTAATACATTTATTTTCAGATTTATTATGCCTTTTCGTTTTCTTGCCAAAAATTTGCAAGTTCACAATTGAATGAAGCAGTTTTTCAATCTCTAAAATTTGAAGAATGCTACAAAGATAGAAATGCTGAAAATTTAAAAGTTAGATTTTTATTTAAACAAGGAGAGAATTACACTATTGAAGGAACTCCAATGATCCTGCCATGCAATCCAGGTGGTAAGTGAAGTGTAATTTTGCAACTGAATATATGCTTTAAAGTTTAAAATCAGCAATCCAATTTTCTGTCTTGTTGTTTCGTATTATGTCACCTAAATGTTGCCGCTCAACTTCGCATGCTAAAATATCTAATAATATCTGTTTGATTTATCCTTTTAGCAGCTTTATAATTTTATATATTTTTTAACGGAGTATTCGATTAAAATCGAAATTGATAATTTTAAACAATAAATTGATTCTTTCAACCTGTACGTGGTATTAAACAAAAGTACATTAATTATAGACAATGAACAATTATACTTATATATATATATATATATATATAATATATATATATATATATATATTATATTATATATATATATATATAATATATATATAATATATAGTAATCAAATATCCCAAATGGTTTTGAGATTTATAGAGTGAATAGATTGTTGCGATTAAATGTCCCAAAAGTACTCATTTTGGGATTTGTTGTTTTTTGGGGTATATCACTTAATGAATACCCACGGGTTAGTCCGCCCCGATGCAAGGCAGTCGGGTCTTCTCTGCTTTAGGTGGCTACGAGGGGAATAATCCCCCCCTCGGGGATGGTCTCCGGAACCCCCGCTTCTTGGTATTTGGGTTGTGGGTTCCTTCCGACCATCCCCTCCGGCGTATGAAACGTCCCCCATCGCTCGAGCCCCCAAAAAGGGTAAATACTCCATTATAGGGGGCCATCATTGACTCACTGTCCCTAAAAGATAACCCTTAAACTTTACTGATCCCACTGTGCCGTTAAACTAGCTCTAACTTTACATGGAAGACTGTTTTAGAAGCTGCCGGAAAAGATTCATAATATATATTATATATATATTATATAATATATATATAATATATATATATATAATATATTAATATATAATATATATATATATATATATATAATATATATATATATACCTACAGAAAAAGTTAAACCGTCTTACAACTCTTTTTGGACTAAAATCAACGTATATTGATACCTTGCTACTGTTACATGTTGTACAAAATAAAACAATTGCTAAAAAAACCTAGCAAACTCAAATCGTTTTGGCAATATGTAACAAATCACTAACACTCATTCCTAAACTTACGCTGACAAATCCACTTAAACATAACCGACTGGAATACAAAGTGTTTGAACCCATACTGATTCCGATGTTTTGTTAACAGTGTTGCCAACTCCAAATATCGTCGACAGATTTTATTAAAAAAAAGTAAAAAGGCCAATATTTGATGAAAAAGCAAATGAAATAAAATAAAATAAGCAAATAAAAGCAGTAAAATTTTTCACTAAAGTATGCATAAACGCACTAGATCTATTGCAAAATGCACAAAATTGGCACACTGGTTTTGTTTTTTATCATATCTAATACGCAAATAATCGATTTACAACTAATCAATTTAATATTACAATATCAATGTAATCTTAATTTCCCATAAAATACGGTTGGGTGGAACTTCGTTTTTATTTTCTGCACTGAAAAGGTAAAATTTAAGCCATATTATTATATATATATATATATATATATATAATTATATAATATATATATATATATATATAATATATATTAATACTATATAATATAAATATATATATATATGCCTCATGTGTGAGATTGTACTCTCCGACTCTCATACAAGAGGGTGCTGCGTTTCAATTCTTCAGTGTAACAATCTGGATTTTATCTTTCTGGAAGCAAGAATTAAAACTCAGCCTGCAAATTACGTGCACTGATAGGCTTGGGAGTAATGGCCTTAAAGTTCGATTCTCCTCCGAGTCCCCCCTCTATTACCCTCTGAGAAGGTGGAGATTAAGCACGTTAAAAAGGAAGTTATATAGGCCTATATATATATATATAATATAATAATAATATAATATATATAATATATATATAATATATATAAATATATAATATATAGCGGCGGGCGGTAACCGGAACCACTTTAGGTATAACGTGGTCTCCCGACTCTCCCCTAATGCCCTTTTTGGAATTTTTTTTGTAAATCACGGCCCTATATTCGGGCATAAGCACACAAAAAAAAATAAAATTAATTCTAATAATAAAATTTTATTAAAGTATGAATACGCGAGTCAGCCTCGACCGATGGAGGGGGAGGCGAACAACATTGAGGTTGGCTTTGACCATCTGTTTAAAGTCATTTTTATTACGTATAATTAATTTTAGTATTTTAATTTTATTAATATAATAATTATTTATCATATTAAAATTCCTTAATAAGTAATAAAAAGCAATAAATAAAATAAAATACGAATATAAATAAGGTGGTCCGATTCACCCTCTCCGCCCAAAAATTTTGACACTTTTTGAAATTCAGTTTTTTTTATTAAAATTTCATTTTTAAAAAATTTTCATAATTTTAGTAACTTTTATTACATTTAAATTAATTAATACGTAATAAAAATTCAATAATAATACGTAAAATACGAAAAACAATGGGGGTCCGCCACCCCTCCATCAATTTTTACGCGGGGTGAATCGGACCAATATAGGCCCCGTGTTTTTGCCACTAATACGCCTGGATCAAAAATTTACTTTCTCAGTTTAAAGCTAACATACTCGAGGGTAAAAACTGAAAAAAATAATTTAAAATCGATCCACAATTTTTCATTTTATTAACCGAAGGTTAAAACAAAAACTCACATTTTCAAAAGTGGAAAAGACCCATTGGTCGAAATTTTGTAGCATAAATTCTAACATTCATAACCAATATAGTAACGTAGATTACCATAGAAATATGTATCTAAATAAAAAGTTCCAACCACATATGCAACTGAGTCGCGGGACAAAGGGTTTTTTTTTATTATTTTTTTATTGTTAGTTAGAAGTGGAACCCGAATCACCCCTGCCTAAAGAGGGCGGCCTGTACCCCGCCCGACGCTATAATATATAATATATATATATTAATAATATTATATATATATATATATATATATATATTAATAATATAGATATATATAATAATATACCGGGATATATTATTGATTTGACACCGAAAAGTTCATGTTATTTTATTAAAATACAGGGTAAATCTGTCTACTTAAACAAACTTATAATTACCCAGAGGGTTGTCAACCCCAATTTTTATGAAAATCCCAGGATTATACTCTAAGAAAAATTATAATAAAGAATAGTGTAAAACCGAAAATCGTCGCTCTCCTTAGGAAAAAAATTACAGCCTCTCAAATTGTAAAAAACCCACATAGATTTGTTATTAAAAAAAAAACCGAAAATTTTTTTTTTTTTTTTGGAAAATCACAGATATACTCTAAAAAATAATAATGAAGAATAGTCAAAATACGAAATCGGCAGTCTCTTTAGGAAAAAATATTACAGCCTCTCAAAGTAAAATTTCCCAGATAGACTTTCTTATAATAAAAAATTAGTGGGCCTCCTTCATGCTCGTTTTAGGGCCATCCTGGTTCAGGTATATGATAAGATTTGTTAAATTCTACATAGATTTCTCTGTGTTATAGGAGAGAAGAGAGGAATTATAATAATATAAATTAGAGGAAGGAAATAATACCTAACCTGGATTGATCAATATTGAAATTATGGGATTTTTAACAACTTTAGGAGGCTGTAACTTTTACTAAAGAGATTGTCGACTTTAGTTTTCGCATCTTCTTATTATTTTTTTAGAGTATATCCTGTGATTTTCATAAAAATCGGGGGTGACAACCCTCTGGGTAACAATTACTTCCAAATCTTATCATAACTTTAATGAGTTTTCTGACCTAAACCAAAACAGATATGGAAACACTTTTTCATCATGCATGTATGGGTAAGAAAAATATTTTCAAAAAGATAAAAAAAAAATTAAAAAAAAAAGATTTTTTGTCACACATAGGTTTACAATTTCTGTTGGGCCTATTTACTTGTTTGACTGGGACAGTCTTGATAGGCCCATATGGCTTCTTATTGTCTCGATATTTGCTATGTTTCATGTTGAGCGACTGATTTATTTATTCTAGTTGACTGCTAGTCTTGATAGGCCTATAAGGTTTCTTACTGTCTCTATAATCTCAAAGTTACCAAATGCTCCATCCACTTACCATAATTTATAAGTCAATTTAATTCTCGTGCATAGTTAGGCCTATCTTTCCTGAAATAGGACTGGGGTAGATCAGTAATTTCTTAATACAAACGTTTAGTTTAAATAATCTTTCTTCATATGAAAATCTGATGAAAAGAAGATGAAAAATTTAAATTGAACTGTACTTTAATAATTAATATATCATTCAATTTAAACTGCCGTATGATACTATCCGAACCCGTAAACAGAAGGTCCTCGCGCCATAACTTCCTGTGAAAACAAAATATACAAGTTATAACATATAAGTTTCAAGCAGTGTTTAACAAACTCCTTACATATGAATTATTTTCACAATAGGAAATGCTAATTATGTTTTTATTATTTTCAAACAGCCTACCATGAATTAAATGTTTTAATATATTTTATAAGACAGAAGTCTCAATACTTGTAACATGGATTTGAATACGATATGCCAGAAATAAATCCATAAAAGTTTAATTTAAAATGCATACAAGACTAATAAGAAGCCAAGCTGCTGTTTGCTGAATTTTTACTGTGAATGGTGTATTAAATCACTCATATCTTTCGTCTCTATATGATATGATTTGGTGTTAATTCCTCAATTTTCCTAGGCTTGAAATTTAATAATTTGAGAAAATACACCTTTAAAACTTTTGTTTATTTTTGATGGATTTTCTCCAGTCTTTCCTGTTACCAAATTTCCTCCTCGCTATCACCTAAAAATTTTTATAAAAAACATTAACTTCTGAGATTCGGCCATATTTCACGACGGTCTCCTACGGCAGCCTTAAAGAGGTTGGCGATTCTCTCGTCAAGATTGGCAATTATGTTTTCCTCGTTCATCAGATATTTTTTTCTAATTAATGTCAAATGTCTATCCAACATTGCATGGGAGTATTACCCGTCAGTATCTGAAAGAAAACGGGTCACCGGTTTTATCCACCTTTGGGAGTTAAGCTAGATTCCAAAGGCCGAAAATCCTTTTAAACTGTTTCCTGCTTTCACACATGACCCATAATCCTTTGAGATGGACGTGGTCTGCTTTACTCTCTTTTCTATAGAGGTGGATTGTGCTGACGTGAATTTTGTGCTGACAGTGGCAACTACAGGTTTATGCGCCTGTGAACCTTGCCTTACCAACTACCTCTTTTTCTGTATAATTTCTTCCATTCTGTGTTTTCCTGCTCGACATTTAATCACTAACTTCACGCTTTAAAGATGTTCTTTTGTGCTCGCGAACGCAAAACTCTACTTTAGTTTGGTTTGCTAGCGGTTTTTTATTTTGTTTATAATATTATACCCTGTATATTGATTTGGGGCTGATGCCCTGAACCCTGCGTTGGATAAACTTTAACAAGTAAGAGCTAAAAAACTATACTAAGAAATACCAGTAAGTAAAAAATGTTAGTATAAGTTCAGAGTAATATAATATATACTATATACTATATATATATATACTATATATATATTATATATATATATATATATATATATAATATATATATATATTATATATATATATATACTAAATATATATATATATATATATATATATATAATATTATCATATATATATACTATATTATATATATATTAATATTATATATATTTATATATACTATATATATAATATATATATATATATATATTATATATATATATAAATATTATAATATATATATATACTAATATATATAGTATATACTATATATACTATATTATATATATATATATATATACACTCACTACTATATAATATATATATATATATATATATTATAATAGTATAACTACTAGTCTATATATATATATATATATATATTCATATAAGATAAATATTATATATATACTATATATATACTATATATATATATACAATAACTATATACGTATATCACCTGAGCAATAACTGTATATACTATATATATATAATATATATATATTATATATATTAATAATATTACTTATATATATATTATACTAATATATATATATATAATATATTATATACTTCAGAATAATAATATATATATATATATATATATATTATGATATTATCCATATATAGTACTATATATATATTATATATAATATATAGATATATTCATATATATATATATATATATATATAATATATATATTATATATAAAAATCAAATTACTTCCCATTTCCGATTATTCGTTGGATTAGTTACCACGGGTGGGGGACGTTCCATCCAACTCTTATGCGACCTCACCACCTATTCCCGAGCCACTACCAAATCGTTTGAGGATGTCTTTAAATTCACAAAATTTATTCCTTCAAGATATTCATGCAGAACATGTATTTTGTTCAATATATTTAATTTAAATTAGCATTCCCTCTGGTTTTTGTCGTTCTTGTCTGGGTATGAATCTTTTATTTTATGGATAATTTTTATTTTTTATTTTGATTATTTAATATAGAATTAAATTTAATTTTCATTTTACTTTTTTCACTACACGCTGCTGTGTACTGAATTTTTTCTTTACTGTATTACGTTGCTCCATTTAATATTTCATTAAACTTTATAAAACTTAAGTGCATATTCGGATTCTCGAAATCCTCATTTCTAATTATTAGTTCATTATTCAACATAAAGGCTTCCATCGATAACTCGTGGGGCTGCAGGAGAGGATTGCTGATTATTGAAAATGCACGAGCCGATATCCCGCAGCTTGTGGATCGCGGACGCAGGCATATCCGGTTCACTTCTAATACTATGCGTGCCATACATTTTGCTTTTTCATAAAACATTTATCTCAAACACTCGTTCATTCAAAATATAGAAATGCACACAGTTTTAAAATAAATTATTCAAAGATCTTAAGACAATTTTAGCCACTTTTAGAATAGTTATTTCAAGAATGAAGAAAATATGTTCCTATTTTATTCATCCCTTCAACAACAACAACATGCTGCATAATTATTTAATAATTGACACATTTTTTAATTCACAGAAAGGCGAGGCTTTAGTGATTCTTTGAAATATACTAAAATACACTTCAACTAACAACCATCACACACTACACAATACAATTAAAAAAGACCCTATCCTGCCCCCCCCTCCTAACCGCTCAAAGAAAAAATAAAACGTAACCAAGAATAATAAACAGTTTTGAAAGAATATAAAAAAATACAGACCGCACTTTAACCCAATCACAATATAGACTTGCATATGTTTGCTACAAAATACACAGTCCTTTTAATCGTTATTTCAAGTCTGGTTGAGGTTCTCTCCTTTGCCCTAACGTGTAATGTTTCGACCATACAAAGTCCTCATTCTCTAAAACTTTCGCAAGATTTTCCCATTCACGACAAACTATTTAAAATCGTAATTTTGGCGTAGCGGAAAAAAACGATTTTTGCACACCAGACTTCTTTGCTGCTGCAATTCTTGCTTTGCTAAAAATATTTCATCCCTATTCTCTCATACTAACTTTAGCTAATACTATATACTATATATATATACTATATATAATATATATATATATATACTATATATATAATATACGTATATATATATATAATACTATATACTATCATATATATATATATATAATACTAATATATATAGTTATAATATATATATATATATACCTATTAGAGAGAGAGACGAGACCGAGATCAGGAATTATAAAACCAGTCTAAAACTAAGCGAAAAAGGCTGCGCATCCCGAACTTGATACAGTTTGAACAGTTTATATATCTTAAAAATGCGCTGCAAGATCTTTCCAATCTTTAAGAAATTAACTTTACCGCTCATTTCAATATAAATCAATAAAGTTACAGTTATTCATTTCCTCAATGACGCATATCTTGCTCTCACTTTATTTTATGCAATTTTTTTTATTAAACGCCAATCAAAGGTTTTTGCGAAGTCTTTTCGTATCCGTATTAAACAAAGTTAAAGATTTTTCTCATGCCTTTCACCTGGGGAAACATTAAACATAAATTGTCAGAGCAAAAGCAAGTGAAAAAGAAGCTTTCTAAACTGTAACCAAGCAGTAAAGAAATGAGAAGCTGCATTGAGCCATGAAGAAGGGCACAAGGTTCAATCCAAATAGGGGGGCACTGGAACGAAATCGACCGGCTATAGGGCAGAACGAAGAGGAAGACTAAGTCATGAGATGGCGAAAAGACCTTTTATTCTTAAGGATGTGAACTGAATTTATAAACTGAACGAGAGAGATACAATACGCGCAGTTAATAAAGGACAAGAAATTGTGATCCCAACAACGACAAAGTAACAAATCTTAAAATGAGCACCTGAATAACTATCTACATGACTATATATTAATATATATAATATATAATATATATATATATATACTATATATATATCATATTATATATATCATATAATATATATATTATATATTATATATACTATATATATACTATATATAGTATTATAGTGAATCAATTATATCGAGCACTAAAATTTATCTCACAACACCAGGAATACACAGTAAGAGACATTAATGTTCAGCTTAAACAACAGCCTGGGGATACAAGGGTGAGGGAGTGAACCCCAAGCGAGTCTCTCTCGTAACACTCAGTGTTATGGGCCCGAAACTTTTAACCCCAGAGCACTCCTCAATTGAAATAAATGTTCGCTCTTGAAAATTTCGATCGAAATGGACACTGATAATGCGATTTTTTAGTGGGAGTGATGCCCACGGTGAGAATGGACACGCTCGCGAAAAAGTTTATAAAATTATTAACCGACATGAAAATGTGTGACTGGTTCTAGATAAGTTGTATATCTCGTACTCTACTTTTGCAGTGTGATAAATGATGAAAACCTAACAATCGACAATGATTCCTGACCTACCATCTCTGTAATCCTCTAGAGCCAATTTCTTTAATAATACTATGGGTAACTTTTTGCCTTTAGGAGTGGAACACCTCCAAGATCTGGGACATTTTTAATTACTCGGGAATGTGTGATTCTCTCATATGTGCTCGTGAGAAAAGCACGATTTTTAAGAGGTTGAAGAAGCAAGTCATTTGATAGATTTTGGGTAGATACAGTTTAATGTATTTGCGCCAAACGCTATGACCGCGGAAAAGCCAAGAGTTACTTCCAAGCACAATATGTCAGACTGCGTCACAAGTCTGTCACCGGTATAAACGTTTGCGATCCTTATGGACCCCTGATGGTATATGTCTACCTCAGATGTTAAATATAACTAATCTATAGTTTGGACGAAAGAAAGAAAATATACTAATATATGATTCAATATAAAATATTATCTACATTTATTCCTAACTCTTTTATACAATATACTACTCATCTAAAAAGGTGAAAGATGAATTCACTCATCCATATATTATACTAACGTGGATTCAGTAGCAACCTACCTCAAATCTCATATATAATTATTAATATTATTATATTATAATAGATATTTCAATTATATATATATTATAATATATATATATATATATATAATATAATATATATATTAATATATATATATATATATATTATATATAATTATATATATATATTATATTATATAACTATATATTAATCTAATTAATATTAATATAATATATTATATATATATACTATTAATATATACTCATATATATACTTATTTATTATAATTAATTAGACTATACTGTGAGCACTATGAGACATTAGTCTTGGATTGGTGACATACTTCATTATAATATAAAAAGAGCGTAGCGAAACGTAGACAAGTAATAAAAATTACTGGATACAGTGACAAAGAATCACACATAGTAAAGCCTATCCAACTCTACACGAGGCTACAAGTAAGTGCTTAATTCATGCCTTTGAACGAAGAGGGGATTTGGATAGAGAGTACTAATTATAAGGTATATATCTATATATCTATATCATGGTATTAATATAGATCTATATAATGCTCTTAATTATCTCTACAGCAACATATAACTAGATCACTATCATTATACGTATGCGGTACACTCATTAACTAACAATTACTATATAAAATTTTTATAAATTATATAATGCCATCAAAATATATAACATAATCTATACTATATTACTCAGTGATATATAAGTCTTTCTTTTATAGAGCGGCAAGAGTTCACGACCAAAGCCCACGTGATCTCTGTACGCACTCACTGGGCACATTGCGTCTAGCTCTTCGCTTCTCTGCAAAGCTGCATCAAATGACACATCCAACGAATGCGGAGAGAGCGTGAGCTGCTGAGCTCGAGAGAAGACCAATCTCTTGACACAATGTGGTTTTTCATCCGCCATCTTGACGTCAATTATTATGCTATACAAAACTATTACGCGTATCAGACTATTGAGCACCCGACATACCTATCTATATAGACCATAATCATAGTAGAGCATATTGTGTGATATATTATAGAGATAGACGAATATGATAAAGTCATTGAAAGACAACATTCAGACAAAGGCATTCAGTGGAAATATGTGAGATAATAATGAAGAATTATGCTACATAGTGATATCTAGGACGCAAAGTGTCAGGGAGCAACAGAAGAGAGTAAAAGAGATTAGGATAGCCTAATCGCACTAGAGTCTTCTAGTGTGCGAGACTATCTGAAGCAACTGTAGCATTAATCAGTTATCATCCCTGGCCCATAAGTTACTTTATTGTCATCTTATGCTAACAACTATCGCAGTGAGAACACCTGCGCAGACATCACCAACAGCGCCATTGTGCTATCGAAAGCTTTTCACGCTGTTGTATTATAAATTATGCGTAGTTATGTTCATCAGCAAACACAGTGCCCTTTATTCTGGAGCAGGATGCTATGCGCTCGAACGCCTGCCGCTGTCAGTGCTAGAGTCGGCAACGATTATATATATATTGGATGAAGACCAAAAATGCGTGAGCCACGAAACATAGCCTGACGTTTGCCCATTTGAGTAAATGAGAAGTGTGAGAAAACCTCTTACCTAGATGTCAATAGGTGATCAAACACTCCTATAATAAGGGAAACTAGCCTATATCAGGACAGCATCACAAGCCAAGCCATTGTTGGCATTTATTCTTTACCTCTGTGGCTGAGTCACAGAAAGTATAAGTGTGCCGAGGCAGTGACACGTCGACGAGTCCCCACTCCAAGAGATAGTAATTCTGAAGGCCAAACGGTGAGAATTAACGCATCATGCTGAGGCCTCAAATCAAAGAACAGCTGGATGAGAACACAGCCGTTCCTTGACATACAGTCGTATCAGTGATGTTTAGTAAGATAATACATAACTGAATAGATGAGGAGGTATAATTATATATAAAGAGAAACTCGCTAAGTTACCATCAATACAAGATATATATACTATCCTAATTAGTCTAACTGTATAGAAGACCTCTTCTTGAGCGAACTCGAATTGTTATGTATTGTGATAGGATATATATCAATTGACGCTATCTTATGATTTAAATCTTGCATAGCTCAATACGAATTGATTATATAATATAGATCCCAAACAAGATAGAGAGAGACTAGCATACCGTAAGTATATCATCAAGTCGACGAAGAGAATTCTATTATATATATAGATATTTATAAGATGTTGACTCTAGGAAGATTTTATCGGCTTTAATTTGAGTTTTTAAAGAATTGTAAAATTCATAAGTATTACATGGACGATCACCCTGATATACTGGAGTCTCTCTCGTGCTAACCTCTCGTCGTT
>JABUQX010118957.1:12500-19386 GCA_015478945.1 Trachelipus rathkii | reverse complement strand
TCTATCCGCCACCTGTACCCTTAGTTTTAGGGTACTAATTATTTGGCTCTCCTCCAATCACCTTCGGAACTATACCCTCATAAACAAATTCCAAATTCACTCGATCACCATCCCTTAAATCAAACGCCAGAGAAAGGAAAAACTGGAATTGAACGACAAAAAAAGCGCAAACTCTGTCAATTCCTATTTTTAAAATCTAAATTTATTTAAAATTTTTTGAAACAAGTGGATTATCGACTACCGCAAAGAATGTTCGGTCAGCATCTTATGTTTAAATTTTTGAATCAAAGACATCAACTTGATTTCCTGATAAACATGTGAAGTTTCTAGAAAAAAAGGTAGGTAGGACATGCCGAATTTATAACTGAGTCACTTTTAACGAAAATTACTTTCGGCGGTATGATTTTAAAGAGAACAAATCTCAGGCTAAATTAACAGCCTCTAAGGATATTTTGTAATGATATTTTGTATATGAGGTTGCCCTTTCTGGGGAAAATCAGTTACGAAATTCAACGTAGTTTTATAAAACCAAACTTTGCACAGTTTGATTTTAGATTTAGATTTTTCGAGTGAAAACAAAATAGTAAAATAATTTTAAACTTTTAAAGATAGAACTACTGATTTATCACTTTCTTAGTGCTTCATCAGTAAAATATGTATCATCATTACGAAGGGGACTAGACCAAATTGTCGACATGGAAAATGGTCGACACACCATTTTCAAATTGTGTCAAAGGTGTCACAGCGGTCGACAGCATTTTGGTCGAACACAGCTATTTTGGATTCGCAGCAATTTTTGGTGCGGAGAACAATTTCTCTTATTGTCGCAAGAAGCCTGCCAAATGATTGGCAAATTAATTCCTAATGAATAAAAGCTAGTTTCCGATTTTTCATTAACTTTCTAAAATGTATAAAATATATATAGAAATATATTATATATAAATATATATATATTATATATATTATATATATAATATATATATAATATATATATATATATATATATATATATATATATATATAAGTTTTAAAGGTATTACACGGCAAAATAGGAGGCTCGAGCCGACGGGGAACAGAAGGGGGGGACGATTTCCATACCCCGTAGGGGAGGGGCTGAATAACCCCCGCGATACCCAAATACCAAAGAGCGGGGGTCCGGAGACCCTCCCCGGATGGGGGGAAATAGTCCTACCCTGTCGTTCCCCGGAAGGCCGAGAGACCCTGACTACTGCCATCTCTGCCGTTTACCCTTGGGGTATTCTTTAGTTAAAAAAAAAAAATTTTAAAAATACAAATAAAAAAATAATTTACTTCATGTCAATATGATATATCGATAGTAACATATCTCATAATCGATATAGTAAAAAAATTTATATTGTCCAGCGCGACGCATTTTTTTAAAAAATGTCCATATTTTCGACAGCATTTTGGTCGACAGGATTTTGGTCGACAACTTTTTGCTCTCCTCCAATCCCTCGGAACCTGTCGACAATTTGGCCCTAGCTTCCATTACAAGTGCAGTGACTGCGATGCCACCTATATAGGAAAGACAATACGATGCCTTTCCATACGTATTGATGAGCATAAAGGTATTTCATTCAGAACTCTAGACCATTTACATCATCCACACTATTCAGCTATAAATAATGTTCAATCTCTTCAGGAAAACGACCATATACAGGATACGAATTTTGGAATATTAGCCCAAACTGAGGAACCCGATCTTCAGTTGTTAGAATTATTGTACATTTGGCATCTCGGTAATAGTTCGGTTTAAGGTAACGTGTCAGATATCGATATTTTAGAAAAGATAATCGATTTTATAATAATCCCACCATGCAACGTGCCAAGTGTTCCCTCAAAATAATTTAGTATTGGTAAGGTTGGTAATAAATATTAAAAGTAAAGTAAAGAAGAAAAATTAAAAATTTGAATTTTTGCAATAAAAAAGAACTTACTTTTTTTAGTTTTTGGGCTTCAAATTGATTTAATTTCAAATTCATTTTATTTAATTTTTTAGTTTATTTCGAAGTAAATATTTATTATTTGTGTCCACAATAAGTGTTGTATATTTATAATATATATATATATATTATAATATATATATATATATATATATAATATATATATTTCTATATGTATATAATATATGTATATATATTATATATATATATATATATATAGTATATATATATATATATATATATATATGGTCATTTTTTTTAACTACTTGTCACAGTATGAAACTAGAGAACGGCAGGTCCCTACAGTAAAAACAAATTATATATTTGGAATCAGCCGAAAATTTCTAAGGATGTGGAAAAAGTATTTAGGGATTTAAATTTTTTTTTTTTTTTTTTTTTTTTTTTTTTTTTTTTTTTTTTTTTTTTTTTTTGGGCTTATTCATCGAAAATATTTTAAAGAATTATTTCCCCCCATTTAGGGCTGCGAGCCGACGGGGGACAGAGGGGGGGACGGTTTCATACCCCCGTGAGGGGAATGGAGGGGATGGTCGGAGGAACACCCAAAGACCAAAGAGCGGAGGTTCCGGAGACCATCCCGGAGGGGGGATTAGTCCCCCCCTGTGTCCACCGGGAAAGGGAGAGCCCCGACTTCCTGCCCATCGTTTGCGGTTTAAGCCCTATGGTATTCCTTTGTTAAAAAAAAAGAATTTTTACTTCACAAACACTTTGGTATTACTTTTAACTAAAGGAATAAAATACCGCAGGGTAAACCGCAAAGATGGCAGGAGTCGGTCCCTCTCGCTTCCGCGGTGGACCGCCACCGCGGGATATATATCTCGGTCCCGTCGGGAATGGTCTCCGGGAACCCCGCTCTTTTGGTCTTTGGGTGTCGCGGGGGTTCCTCCGACCATCCCTCCGGGTGTATGAAACGTGCGGCGGCGGTGTACCCCGTCGCTCGAGCCCCGCTAAATGGGGGGTTAAAATAATTTTTAAAAATATTTTCGATGAATAAAGCCAAAAAGAAAAAAAAAAAAAAAGAAAAAGTTAAATCGCCATCCTTAGAATTTTCCGCTGATTCAAATATATAATTTTGTTTTTACTGTAGCGAGCTGCCGGTCCCTAGTTACATACTGTGAACATTAAAAATCGGACATCTATATATATAATATATATAATATATATATATATATATATTATATATTGATATAATATATATATTATATATAATCTATATTATGATAAATAATATATATATATATATGAATTATCTTACAATTATTTGTAATATATAATAATATATATATAGTTATATATATTATATTAGTGGTAGTTGAGGTAGTATATAGATACTAGTATATATATATATAGTATTATAAAGTAGTATAATATAGTATAATATAATATAATATATATTATTTATAGTAATATATGATATATATATATATTATTTTTAAAACATATGTATTATTAATGTAAACAATTTATATATAGTATATCTATGATAATAGTAATATATAAGTATAATAGTATATATTATTAAGCGGATGTATAGTATATATATATATATATATAAGTTATATATTATATATTATTATATATTATATACAGTAAGTTAGTATATAGTATGTATATATATAATATATATATATATGTAATATGTATATATAGTGAGGTATTCAAGGATGTTTGGGAATTTTATTAAAGTTTTCATAAATTTTAATTTTAATAACACATTTAAGTTAATATAGTAACGGTAAAACTATTAGTAAACAAATATATTTCTGGTTTTTGGAGGAAAGTTATTTAATGTAATTTTGCCAAAAGCCAGTGCACTCTTTACGTGTTCGAACAAGCTCATATTCTTATTATGATGGTAAGCACAAATATCCAATAACCTACGATTATCGGAAAAAAACACAATCGATTTTGATAACACTTACCTGTACAACCGAACTATTAACCGGCATCCGGTATCAGAAGATAACCGAACCTTAATTAAAATGCTACATCTGTTACGCACAGTGCTTTTAATACTTGAAGGTGCGAGAGTTTTGTTGGTTGAAGATCATGGGAACTCTTAATCCAACATGTGTATTGTATCAGTAGTAATATTTATCTATTTTGTTTATTTATTTTCAACTTTATATTTAATGTTTTTCTTTTAATTAAAGTTTATATAATTGTGTGTTTAAAAGTTTTTTAGTCCTTATATTATAAGTCTTGGAATGAGTGGAAGAGGATTCTTACCGAGCTTAGTCAGCCTAAGTAATAATTTAAAATGTTTCAAATGTCGGGTCGTTTGTGGTTTCTCGCTATTCTTTATAGTGTATAGTGATGAGCTATATATATATATATATATAATATATATATGATAATTTATTTATATATATAGTTATATATATATTATATTATATATATAGTATTATTTATAGTTACTTATGATATATATATATATATATAATAGCTGAGTTTAATTTGTAAAGAAAAGTATCATAAAATTGAGTCATACTTCGTATATTCGTAAATTTTTGCAGATTATATTTCCGCAGAAATAATATAAGAAGAGTTTGAATAGTATCCTTACTTTGTATTTAGGAATAATAATTTATATGTGCTGTGAATTTATAAGAAAAAAAGAAAAGAAATACAAAAAAAATAAAAAAGAATATTGCAAAGTTGAAAAAATGCCCAATATGTAGTACTTGCAGATACTGTTTGCTCAAGAATTGTCTGAAGTAGCAGGTCAGAGGTGCGCTGTCATAATAAGTAATACAAGTACTATCTAGAAAAATGGTACTTAATGTCCAAGAAGAAGTACTTTGTATTCTGCCTTGTAACACCAAGCCTGACTACCCAAGTGTATTAATACTATATATGATATTATATGTATATATATATATATATATACTGATATAATTAAGTACTATAATCTATATAATACTATAAATATATATATGATTGTCGATATATATATACGTTGGATTTTAGTATATATATGATATATATAGTTATATATATATTATATATATAATATATACGTATTATATGTATATATATATGATTATATATATGTATATATATATTTATAATAAATATTATAAGTATTATATATATATTATATATATATATATATAGTACTTATGTATATATATAAGTATATATATAATATATATACGTATATATAGTATATTATATATTATATATAATATAATATACATATATCTATATATAGATATATGTAGTATATATATAGCTATATATACTATATATATAAGGTATATATTATTATATATATATATTAAATATATATATATATTTATATCATCGTCCTGTATATATTATAGTATATATTATATTATACTTTATATTATAATATATACTAGTATATGATAGTAATATTATTGTAACTAATATATATTATATATAATAGAGTAGTATATATAGTATATATATACTATAATATTATGTGTATATAAAATTATGATGACTTGATTTAATTCTTGGTGGTTCGTTGTAAAAATAATAAATAAAATTCGGATGCCATATATATATATATAGTATATATATATGATATTTGTTCTAGCTTAATATTATATAATATATAGTATATTAGTTATATAATATATATATGATATATAACAGTATAGCGTAGTGTAGGTAATCATTTAGTAATAGTAGGTATTTAATATATTATTTATATAACATATATGCTATAAATATAGTATTATATTATGGGATTGTATATATTAGATTATCAACTTTAAACCATAGAAGCAAATAAAATATGTCTGGATGTTATATACGTAAATACCATATCATAGTATTAGATATACTTTTCACCTACCCTTCTACATTTTAGATATAGATATATATATATGTTAGTAGAAATATATATATATATAAGTTATAATATAATATATATATATATACTAGGTTATTATATTAAATAATAACATATATATGTTATATATAAAGTTAATAACTAAAGACTACTATACCTTGTTCCACTAAACTGAGTATCAAATTTTGCAACTGCACACTCTGATAGGGTTTGGAATCCATATGTTTGCAACTTCTGGTTATTTAGGTTTTTAATTTTACCCTAAAATTAACAATTTATACTGTACTTTAGTTAGAATACATAAGGTATATATATATATATATATATATATAAATGATGGGCAGAATAGAAATGTACAAATGAATTGAGATTTGTAGGTTTTCTATAAATGCCAAACTTAAAACCACTATTACCTCTTTGAACAAACATGTCAAGGAAAGGAAGGCTTTTATTCTGTTCATCTTTTAAGGTGAAATTAATGCAAGGCACCAAGTTATTCAACCCATTCAAAAAAAATCATCAACATTGCATGAATTATCATCAATATATCAAAGCCAAACTACACCACAAGATGAGATCTGTGGCAAAATATCCCGATATAACCCGAAATATTCCGATATGTTGACGATATTTTGTGTTTGTGGTCTAACTCATGTAATGTTGATGATTTTTTGAATAAGTTAATTAACTAGCATTTATTTCACCAAAGAAGTTAAACAGAATAAATGTCTTCCTTTAATTGACATGCTTGTTCAGAGAGGGGATAGTGGTTTTAAATTTAGCATTTATGGAAAACCTACAAATTTCAATTCATTTGTACATTTTTAAACTGCCCATCAAATATCAGTTTTTCTATCCTTGTACCTGAGAGCGTTGAAATTGATGAGTCCGGAATGTTTTGATGATGAATTGGATAAGATCTGAGATATTGGTAGAAAGTTGCAATTCCTAGAATTCCTGAAAGATTGATTATAGAAGAGCCAAAAGACATTTTATTTGCCTCCTGATAAAGGTTGAAAACTGCCACTAAATACAATTAACACTGTTACCCTTACGTTTGTTAAATTCTTTTAGAGTCCCC
>JABUQX010118957.1:5000-7500 GCA_015478945.1 Trachelipus rathkii | reverse complement strand
ACAAAGCGCATCTTGAATCGGGGCGGGCGATTACGGCATCTGAATTTCCGGGCGGGCGATTACGGCATCTGAAATGCGGTTGCGAACGATTACGGCATCTGGAATTCGGCGGCGGGCGATTACGGCGGCATATCATAATCGGGCGGCATAACGTGTATCATAAGTAGCCCGCAGTTCTCCTCATAGACTACCGTAAAAACTGATTTCATTTCCAATACAACTATTTATTGCATTACCGTAGCCTCGAATCGTTCATGTAATTGGGCATCATTGTATTCGCTTTATAAACCGGAAGATTATTTCTTTTTACAGTTGTTGCTGTTATTGTTCTTTTTTCTGTTTTTTGTTTTGGTTTTTGGTTTTTGTATCGGTTCATTTGTTATGTTGGAAAGTTGATATATTTATTATTATTATTATTATTATTATTATTATTATATTATTATTATTATTATTATTATTATTATTATTATTATTATTATTATTATTATTATTATTATTATTATTATTATTATTATTATTATTATTATTATTATTATTATTATTATTATTATTATTATTTTATTATTATTATTATTATTATTATTATTATTATTAAAGTTGAAAATTTTTTTTAAGTATGAGGAAAATACCTTATTTACCATGGAAAAATATCTTATATACCATGGAAAAAATACCTTATATACCATATATGGTATTGGTATGGGAAAATTAACTTGATTTTGCGAGTCTGGCAACTCGCTCAATTTCTTAGCAGCAAAGAAGACTTTTTCGTTAGTAATTACCGATTGTGATCTATTTCAACACAAAGCGTGGAATGCAAATCGGGTAGAACTCGTTTATTTCGCACGTAAATAAAATGTGTTATATACATTTGCGACACTATTTTGATTTTAATATTCGTAGTAACATATTTTTAGTGTTTTGTATAAGTTTCGTAAAAATCGATTAGGAGAGGTTCTCGCTCACAATTATTATTATTAATTATTATTATTATTATTATTTTTATTATTATAATTATTATATTATATTATTATTTTTTTATTATATTATTAGATTATGGAAATAATGACTATATTATTATATTATTATTATTGTTAATTATTTATAATTAAAAATTAATATTAATTTTATATTATTATTATTATTATTATTAAAATTATTATTATTATTATTATTATTATTATTATTATTATTATTATTATTATTATTATTATTATTATTATTATTATTATTATTATTATTATTATTATTATTATTATTATATTATTTTATTATTATTATTATTATTATTATATTATATTATTATTATTAATTAAGAATACTCCTTGTAATTATATTCTTATTATTCATTATGATTATCATTTAATTATATATATTAGATAAGTATTAAAAATGTGTACATATTATTATTAAATTATATTATTATATATATTATTATTATATTGTTATTATTGTGTTATTGGTATTATTATATTATTATTATATTATTATTGATTAATTATTATTATTATATTATCTGATTATTATTATATTATTATTATTATTATTATTATTATTAGTAGTAGTAGTAAGTAGTAGTAGTAGGTAGTAGTAGTAGTAGTAGTAGTAGTAGTAGTAGTAGTAGTAGTAGTAGTAGTAGTAGTAATTTCATCATGATTAGAAATTCTAAAAGAAATAATTGAAATATGCTGTAAGTAAATTATGGTAACGCCATCTTCGTAACTAGATTTTATAACTACCTAGTTAAATGTTAGAATCTTCTTATCAGATGACACAATGTAACAAGAAAAATGTTTCTTCTGATTTTTCTTTTGTTTTTTATTCCGTTTTTTATGTAGATTCCAAATATGTTTTTAGTTTTTTTCCTCTGGCACGACTGTTTTTGTGTTACGGACGGCAGGAAGTATTTATTGGCATCCCATTTTTTATGGTGGTTACCGTTACAAAAAAAAAAATTTTTTGGGTTTCTTCTGATTTTTTTATTGTTTTTTATTCAGTTTCTTATGTAGATTTCAAATATGTTTTTAGTTTTTCTATAGCATCGACCGTTTTTGTGTTACGACGGCAGGAAGTATTTATTGGCATCTCATTTTGTATGGTGGTTACCGTTACAAAAAAAAAATAAATAAATAAATGTTTCTTCTGATTTTTTTTATTGTTTTTATTCAGTTTTTTATGCAGATTCCAAAATATGTTTTTAGTTTTCTCTATCATTTACCATTTTGGTACGACGGCAGGGAAGTATTATGTTGGCGCATCCATTTTGTATGCGTGGTTACCGTTACAAAAAAAAAAAAATATAAATTAAATTTTTTTCCGATTTTTTTTATTGTTTTTTATTCAGTTTTTTATGCAGATTCCAAATATGTTTTTAGTTTTTCTCTAGTATTTACCATTTTTGTGTTACGACGGCAGGAAGTATTTATTGGCATCTCATTTTGTATGGTGGTTACCGTTACAAAAAAAAATATTTTTTTTTTTGTTTCTTCTGATTTTTTTT
>JABUQX010118956.1:0-17625 GCA_015478945.1 Trachelipus rathkii | reverse complement strand
AAAACTCATCCAAAATAAAGAAAAGCGAATGCCATACTAATGGAAAAACCTTCATTAACTAATCTACATCAAAATACTGACACTCTCATTATGCGCTTAATCCAAATTATTATATACAACAAACGTAATTCAAGGTAATAGAGAAAGGAGGAACTACGCCCTCCAACCGAAATTGTCTAGACATGAATTCTTAGCCCATTTCAAAATCTTTAAAACTACAATCAATAGCTTAAATCATTTAATTAAAAGGCACACTTTAATCTAGAAAATAATTCATCAATCTCAACTCACCCAAGTTTTTCGAAAGATAGACTTAGTGAAATAATAATGAAAAATAAATACATCATATATATATAAATATATATAACTATTATATACTATATTATATATAATATAATCAGTACTATATCTAATTATAACAACTATATACTATTCAGATAAAAATAAATATATACACCCTTTCTTATATATACTATCCTACTCATCTGCTGAGTATCAATTCTCTATATCATATTAACAATGAAATATACGTAAATCATATATTACTTATATAATAATCATTAAAATACTAAGCTATTATCAAATATATATTAATCATAATCTATATTAATAATATAATATGATATATATCCACTCCATCCATTTATACTATAGTTATATATACTATATATTGATAACTCTTACTAATATATATCATTATATATATCATTATTGTGAATCATATCTCCTCTTGCAGGACAGATAGCCCTAACTCTTAACTACCTCACATGCTCTCATCACTTACATTCCAATTACTAATAGGACAATCACAATCAACAATAACGCAGTAAATAATAATCGTTGCGCGAAGTGTATAAACATAGCAGTTCAAAGTGTTGCAACCTTTCTTATGAAATATTAGACAAAAAATTAAGAAATCAACAATAAAACGTAATTGATCAATCGACAAAATTAAAAAAGAACCACATAAAAAAAAAGTACTCCTTGGAGACCTCTCTCATAGTGCCTCTCTCATAGTTATTGGTCTTGTGACCTTTCTCACGACAGTTTTCAAGGATATATGAAAGATCCATCCCTCGAATCTCAACTAACCACAAATCATCACTTTTCTTAAGAGCTTTTCGAATATTATTTAGTAAAGATTACGAAGACATTAAGAAGATTCAGGACTTTGTAGCAAGACGAGTAATATAATTATCCTCGTAGTTTACTTGATTTTTTAGTAAAGGTGGTTAATCTTTTAACAAACTAATAATAACCACCATTCAAATTACAAAACCACCTACCACCGCATTGTCATAGCCTCAATAACAAGTTAATATGAAAACAAAAAAACTATACATTCTTCACAACCCTCACAAAAATCTTCTCTCTGGTTCATTATACCATAACATGACGCTCTCCTCCGAGTAAAACTTGTTTACTAGTAATCATTTATGATATTTGTATCTAATATACGCCACATAAAACTCCAAAAACACAAATACAGGAATAATAAAGAGAAGATCATCCTTTTTATTTACTCTTAATCTCACTTATTCATCTTTAATGAGAGAACAAAGTGCTATTTAAATTATTGTCGTTAAAAATATTCTTCTGATACACTTTAAGTATTATAGTCCATACACGCTCACATGAAAGTCTACTTTAAAAATTTGTTTGACTTAGATACTCATAAAGAATCAAACTACTCACATAAAAAATTAAAATGTAAATAAAATATAGTTTCAAAGTAACGTGAAATTATCTGCAAGTATTTAGAAATAATTCTCACAACCTGAAAACTGTAGGGATAGAAGTTAAATTTAGTTTAAGAATAGACCTAAATTTAATTTGTTTCGCAAGAAATTGGTATATTGCAAAAAAAACAAAATAATACTAGTGTGTGTATAACACTATCAAAGTTTGAAATACAGACCCAAAATCATGAAGAAAAAATATAACAAAAATAAAAAACAAACCAAACGTGTGAATTAAATTACAGAATCAAAAAAAAGAAGTAATGAAATGTGGAGTCGTCGACTATACACTATTTCCCACCAAAAAATTCCTATAGGATTAATCTACGACTGTTTTCTCTACTTTAACATACAAACACCTTTTCGATACATAAAGAAACACTGAAAGAAGACCAAACAGAATTGACCTAAAAATCCCTCCGTCCGGATCAAACTCTTCAGGAATTTAAATAATCCTATCGCAAACCAAAACCTAGAAACTAAACTCTTAGACATGTAAAGATAGGCGTCCTTACGAAAACATAAGATTTTAAGCAAAAATCTAAATAGATATATTGGAAAAACTTAAAATATAGAAATAAAAACTTACCACGTGTTATATATAAATGTGTCAATTAAAAGAAACAAACCAGATCACAAAAAGTGGAAAAATAAACTTAAACTTCCAATCAACAAAATGTTCCGTTTTCATACAGTTCCTGACTTGAGGATGTCAACGCTGTACTTTATGAATAAATTAAATGCTTATTCCCGACAATTTCTGCTTAAGTATATATCTTCGAGTTTTGGTCTTAAATAAAAATAGGTTTGTTACATAGCTGAACGCTATATTTAATTATATTATAATAATATATATATAAATATAAATAATAAATATATATATATAAATTATAAATTTAAACTATCAATATATAATACTATATATAATATATATATATAACTAACGTTACATCTATTATATCACTATATAATTTTAATCACAGTTCTACCTCTAATAAATACCTTCAGGCGCACAAATCAATATTAGATATATGATGCACATTTCACAAAATTACAAACCCATACTATAATATATATATATATATATAATATATATATATATATAGTATATATAATATATATATATAATAATATTATAATATATATACTTTATAATATAATACTATAATATATATATATCAAATATAAATAATATAGAACTAATATATAAATATATATATATAAATATATATATATAATATAAATATATTATATATATACGTATAATAGTATAGTAAATATATATTTATATATATACTATTTATATTATATTATTATTATAATATTAATAATTAATAATACTATATTTATGTATATTCCTCAAAATTTACCTATCTTATATGTCTGACAACTCGGGTTAGTTAACTGAACTGCATATTTAACACAAACCCTGCAACTTCATGATTGCAAAGGAACCGAAAAAAAACCAAATCTACTACAGTTAGTGAATGTATTCGAAAATCCACAAAGACGCTAAGCAACATCTTGCAAATTTTAGAATAATAAGGGATTACATAATTTATTATCTTCTCATTATTAAATAATATATTTATAATATATATTTTATTATTCCTTCGAGAGCCTGAGTGTAGTACTGTTAAGAAGATATGTCATTAAGTAGTAAGAAATTGACAAATATCGACTTTTTTTTTTTCTAGCATCCTTTATTTAACTTATTCCATATAAGCACTGATCTGTTTCTTTTTTTAAAATTTCGTTTTTTAAAAATATTTAAACAACAATAAATAAAGTTAAAGAATACCAATAAATATATTGCAAATTCATAAAACAAATACATTATTCATTCATTCATAATAATAATAACACCTTCAATGATTATATCTATTACAGAGTTATTAACAAATTTCTCCACAACTTATCAAATCAACAGGCTCTTAAAAAAAAAAAAACCCAGAATTAAGATATTATCTAATTAACTGAACACATTTATTATTAATACTATCGTTCATGAATTTATATCATCTACATACTCTCTTACTTGTCAGTATGTATGCATATGTCTCTATATATATCTTATATATATCATATACTATATACTATTAATATATACTTTGATTTAATACATCATAGATATTTATATGACCTATTAGTCTATCCAAAAATACATATAATAGGTAGATAATATCCTATCACTCGTAACTTTTCATACATATATATATATACACTAATTATATATATACTAATATATATATCAAATAATATAATAATATATATATATATATATATACATATAATATACTATATTAATAATATATAATAATAATATAATATATATACTATATTGTATATAGTATTCTTTAGATAAACCAACTTTTTAGAGAGAAATGCCATACAAAAAATTTACCAGGCAAAATAACAGGCTGGAATTGTGAGGGGCTCCAATCAGCTCTCCAGTCCCAAAGGATTTTGAGTATGCTTTAAAATAAGCTTTTCTCCGCAACTCGTCAATTCTGGGCAATTCTTGTTCGAAACCAAAGCTAGTAATATTATATCTATAATATATATATAATCTTCATATATATATTATTTATAACAAATTATACACCATATAGTGTAGTATATTACCTACAAATATATTGTCTATAGACTTACCCTAATAAATATATATAATATAATATATTATATATTATTATATTAATCTTATACAACCTATACTTTATATCATATAACTACAATATAGTATTATACGATACCTCCCAACTAAAAAAAAATAAGGAAAAAAAAATTTAATATATATACTAAAAAAAAAAATAAAATAAAATAAAAAAAAAAAAATAATAATAATAAAAAAAAAATTATTCATTGTAAAGAAAATAATTAACATAAAACTTAAACAAAAAAAAATAAAAATATAATACATAAAACACAACTAACAAACACTACTCTACACACCCAAAAGAAAACTGGAAAAAAAAAAAAAAAAAAAAAAAAGATAAAAAAGCACGTAAGAACATAACCAACAAACATAGGAAACAAAAAAAAAAGAAAAAAAAGATAAAAAAATAAGAAAAAAAGGAAGAAGAAGAAACATAAAAATTATAACAATACAACAAAAAAGTAAAAGCAACAAAAAAGAAAAAAGAAACAAAAACAAATAATAGAAATGATAAAAAAAGAAAATTTTACAAATAAAAAAAAAGAAAAAACAAAACAAAAAAAAAACAAAATACCTTGATCACATAAAACAAAACAAAAAAAACAAAACAAAAAAACATGAAAAAAAAAAAAAAAAAAAAATAATAAATAAGAACAAACAAAAAAAAGAAACAACACATAAACAAAAAAAAGAAAGAAAATACAAACAAAAAAAAAAAAAAAAAAAAAAACAAAAAAAAAAAAAATAAAAAAAAACAAAAAAAAAAAAACACAATGTATTACATCCGAATAAAAAAAAAAAAAAAAATTCGAAAATGAATAAAAAAAATACCAAACAAAAAAAAAAAAAAAAAAATAAAAAAAAAAAAAATCCATCAAGTCAGAAAAACACATTACGCCACCAACGGTCCTTAAGAAACCAGTTCATCTCCTCAATGTCATCCACGGTACAACACGCAAAGTAAGTGGCCTGCTAATCCTCAGCAATGTTAAATCAGGCGTTCATACTCCTCCATTGGCCCCTCATTGATGCTTACTGAATGAATCTCTGACCCGGCCACAACAACCATACCCCGGGTCACCACTACACCACTAACCGCACATCTACAACTCCTAACCTATCTGCACCCTTTCTCTCGCCTCATAGACCAAACTTCACATTCTCTCCTCCCAGCATTCCTTTACTGAATCAATCCTCTTTTCTTCGGTTCTCCACAGCCCGGTCGATTCCCCAGCATCTACTCAACCGTATGACATCACTTCTTAACCAAGCCGACTAATCCATCATCCTTTCCACGATGACCAAAACCATCACAACGCACTTTTTTTATTCTCTCATTGTAACCCTTTCTTCTCTACACCACCAACCTACACCCCCAAAAAAAAAAAACCACAACTCTTCTAATACGTTCAGTTCCTCTATTATCCAATTCTTCCTTCACACTAACACGCCCCGGAAAAGATGTTCCATCTGAACTCATTGTACTTTAGATCTAACCTCTTAATCCACACCACAGTTTCACTACTACACTAATATACCATTTAACACACGGGAACACAAACCCTCATGTAAGACCCTAAAAGTATTCCCAAGACTTAAGCCCTTACGACTCCACCTACGGATTTAAATGTTGCACCAATGCCACTTCTCTCACACAATCCACATACTTGCAACTAGAACTAACCAAAAAAATTACCTACAAATCACAGGTCCAATAAAAACAGTCCTTCAACATAGTCCACGATTCCAATACAACCCTCAGTCCTCAATTCTCACAATACCAAATTCAATAAAAACCAAAAAGGTAAACGTCGGCACTACAAGACTGCCAGTGCCATGCTTCCAACCCAGCGGAAGGCATAATCCTCCACAAACTTGGAGGACTACATCACTCGTTCACTATTAATAAAAAACCCATAAACCAAATCACTTCCCACTCCCATACGTGTATCATCTTTTACACACACCTTCACTTAATAACTCGAAAATACATACCGTAAATAATTATCTATTAGGAGAGTTATTCGCCATATTAATAATATATAATAATAAATTAATATATATGAAATGAAAATAAATTACTATTATCACTACTACTAATAAATATATATATAACCAAAGATATATAAAAAATTATATATTAAAACTATAATTTATATAAATAAATAATAATCTATATCTATATAATATAACATAGTTTACAGTAAAATAATACCATAATAAAAATATAATAATCAATTAATAAACCAATATATAGGAGGGGTCAAAAATAGACAAAGATACAATTTTAACTTTATTGCCCTAAGTTTTGGCTTAGACTTAAAGCAAGTAGAAATATTAATATGAAATCCCTAAAGATATCCCTGAGAAACAACGAGAACATATAAGTTCCATAACCGGAGATACACGTAACGGTAGTTTATAAAATATCTGTTACACAGAGAAAAAATAATAATATAACAACGAGTTTCTCCCGACAGACTTGACTTACCTAATAAAAAATGGAAAAAACTATACTTGGGCCATATTTTGTATCCCCAAGTGGTAATTATTATGTACCCTTTGTACGATAATATCATTGACCCTATTTAAGATAATCATCACTGTATCATTTGTGCCCAAGACAATTGGGGAAAGATTTATGTTCTGAAACCACAAAATGTTTGTCCAACCTTTATTTAGCAACAAAAATCGTACAATTAGAAAGTAGCGAGTTAAGAACAAAAAGAGAAAATTGTACCAAAATTTTTATTTATAAAATAAGTTGCCATAGCTCTAGATACAATCCTCACATATTCTCAATTTATACTCATTTTCTAGTGTTCCTCGTCTCGAAAAACACTAACCACCCCCTTTTCCAAGCATAAATTTAATTCTGGGAGAACACCTTCGAAAACAAAAAATTCCGAGGGAGAAATCAATTATAGGAACTATAACATTCCTTAATAGACTCCCCAACACAGCACTCTCCCATTCACTACGAGCGAAGACGGCGATTCTGAAAGATAGCAAAAATGTAAACCACCAAACACATTAGCAGGGCACCAGCAATCTCACGTTAAAGATAGAGCGCATCGAATATCGGCCACGACCTAAAGATATCCAGTATCAAGGTACTGAAAGACAGATTATAGTAAGAATGTTTCTTATCTCATTCATTTGTCATTCGGGAATGGTATACATAACGTTTTCTGAGTAGAAATGGGTTAGGATATCCTCATTAATAGAAAATCTAAATTTGATTCCTGGAGCAGTGAGGGGAGGAAGAAGTAGGGAAGAGGGAGGATGGAGGGAGGAAGAGAGAGAATGAATAAAGGTACCAAGCGCCAGATGAAGGACGCATACCTGCACTTTGTCACCGGTTATCATAAGACGAACAGAAAAAGAAATCGAGATTCCTATATAGAAGTAATAATAATACCGCCCTTGGTTATTTTCTTTCTAGGTACAGGTAGTAGTTGTTACTGTGTGTTGTATGCACACTCACCAGTGTGAAGCCTTACTGAAGAAGTATTAATGTAAATTGACAGACTATATCATATCAGATAGGACTTTATAGGAAAATTGTTTTGTGCGTGTGTAGAGTTAGTAGACTTTGGAGGGTGGGGGAGTGGACCCATGGCCAGTTACACCTATTATATATTTCGAGTTTGAATTTTTATACCAGGTTTTTCACCATGTGAATTGAAAGTGTAATTGTGATATATATTTTAGCGCCACAAGGACAACAAAGTGATTTTTCGCCCTTAAGTGTTAAGAAGAGAGGGAAAGTGATTCTGCACTCTGTTGAGACTATTTGGTAAGTCCTCTCTATATTAAATGAAGATCGAAATGTGTTGGCCACAGTAAAACACAATCCACCAGCACTAAGTGCAAGATTCAGTCAAACAGTATAATAGTGTTCATACCATGGCTCGTCTCTGCGTGGAGTTGCCCCAGAGGTGAAAGCAAAACTAGCTTCCCGAAGGGCTCTACGTGTGGGTCGCCGGTGCTCTTCTCGGAGGACGGAGTAGAGCATGAGGGAGACGAAACGCGGGAGTTAAACCCGCTAGCTCCCCTTTCTCTTCTTCGGGGCCTCTCTACTGTTATCACTACAATGTTTATTCAGAGATACACTCCTATTGAAAGCTTCAAATTTTCACCTTCTCTCGGACCATAGGCCATTCTAAGCTTCCCCTCCCAAGATTGAGATTGATCTACAAATACATCTCTGCGTAGTCGCCCTCCCCTACATAGCTTTGCACTATTCGTATCTACTTTACTCTCAGGAAAGTGGACGCTCTCGTCTTCTCTGCATAATCTTTCAATAGTTCTACGTTCTGAAATTATTTACTCTCCTTAATGAATATGTTAGAATAAGAATTGAGGTAAAGTAAATTAATAGCAGTAAAAAAAAAAAAACATACACATATCTAATAACTAAATAACCAAAATTATTAAAAGTCCCTCTAAACTTAATAAAAACTACAAATAAGAAAACAATTCATTTACACAACAATTATTGTTTAATCTCTTCGAAATACACAAATACAAAAAATACAAACAAAGGCATAAAACAAAGCGTTGGAGACAGGGAACATTAATGCTCTCAAGTCACCTGTCCCACAAAAGCCTGAAGACCCGTAGGTATAATGTAAGAGCAATAATTCCAAAAAAAAAATGCCACCGTACCGAAATGACAAGCTACCTGAGTGAATATAGCCCAAGTGGACAGACCTAAACAGCAAACGGATAGATAGTTAGCTGTCTAACCTCATGCCGGTCGGTCATCTACGTGCCTTAACATGCCAAAAAATCAGACATCTCCCCTAACTACATCACATTATATCTCTCCCTCCATCCTCTAACCGTTCATGCCTCTCCCCTCATCCCTGTGACTAACTCTTCTCTCTCTCTGTACTTCGTCATAATTTTAGACTTGTTCTAGAAAGGAATTCCAACGTCCGCTCTAAGATATAAATCCGGTAACCTTCAATTACAACCCTTCCCCGTCCCCCCTGCCAGAACAGAGGTGGGTCTTCACCTGAGAGAGATTGAATAAGATCATAGCTTGCCACTATTCCAGCGACCAATAAAGTTTACTCTCATCTCTCTTCTGTCGTCTATTACTCATACTGCTTTCTTCTACTCATTGCTTCTCTTTCTCTCATAACTCTCTACCTCGGTGGCTCGTACAATAGGTCTCTTCACGTTTGGGTTACTCATCTCAATTCGTTGGATCTCGTCTTCTCTCTGCATTCTCTTGCTCAGCAATCTCCTTCTAATCTCTCCGCATCCCTCTACTCTAAAACTGCCTGCTCTTCAGTACGCAGGGTATGCTAGTTAAGTTATGTTACGTTATGTTCTTGGTTCAGGTGATATTATGTTAACTTTGTTATGTTTTTATTTTTTTGCCCTATAGAGTGATATATAATTAGGTTATGATAAATATTTGGTTAGGTTTTGCTGCATATTACTATAATAATGTTAAATTATCATTGGTATGTTATAGATATGCTAGAAATGTAGGAAAGTAGGTCTTGTTTTTCTGATATAATGTTAGTTAATTTACCGATAATAAGCAGTGTACTTTACTAATGTTGGAAGTTTATTCTTTCGTAAGGCCAGTCACGTATTTTATGATACTCAATGTTCTTAGTTCAGGTAATATTATGTTAGCTTTATTGATGTTAAAACTTTGTTATGTTAGCAATTATTCGTTAGTCAGTATGATAGATAGGTTGGGTTATGCTAAAATTTTCGATACGTTTTGTTAAATATAACTGTAATAATGTAAAAATATCACCTCTATGTTAGAGACATGTTGGAAAAGTGGTAATAGGTTAAGGTTTGTAGGTAGATGTTAGCTAATTTACCGTTGATAAGTAGGGAACGTCATTAATGTTAACAGTTTATTCCTAGGTAAAGTATGTTAAGGTTGTTGTTGTGCATTAAGTTTTTAGTTCAGGTTAGGTTATGTTAGCTTTATTGATGCTAAAACTTTGCTATGTTATCATTTATTCATTGATCGGTATGGCAGATGGTCTAGGCATGGTATACTAGTTATGCTGTGTCAGTAGTTTAGGTGCTATTTTGTTAACTTTACTGATGTTAAAACTTTGTTATGTTAGTAATTATTCGTTGGTCTCTATGAGAGTTAGGTTAGGTTCTTTGTTTATGTTGATATCTGCCGGTTGGCTAAAAAATTTGCTGCTATTTATTTGTTGGTATGTATTGTAGTTAGGTTACATTCTTTGTTTATGTTAATATCTGTCAATAAACTAAAACCTTTCTAAGTTATCATTTTTTTATAGTTCATTTTGCTAGATTGGTTAGGTTCTTTGTTTATGTTGATATCTATTGATAAGCTATAAAATTTGCTATGTTAGCAGTTATTTGTTGTTCAATATATTAGTTAGGTTATGATATGACAAAAATTTTTGTTACGTTTTGTTACATATTACTATGATAATGTAAAATTTTCATTAATATGTTATATATATAATAGAAAAGTAGGATGGCGGGTTACTTTCAACCGATATTAATCAGTGTATTTATACTACTACTACTACTACTACTACTACTACTACTACTACTACTACTACTACTACTACTACTACTACTACTACAACTACTACTACTACTACTACTACTACTACTACTACTACTACTAATACTAATCAATACGTAATAATGAATAATAATTAATCAATAATAATAATAATAATATAATAATAATAATAATAATAATAATAATAATAATAATAATAATAATAATAATAATAATAATAATAATAATAATAATAATAATAATAATAATAATAATAATAATAATCAATAATTAATAATAATAATAATAATAATAATAATACCTTATTAAAAATAATATAATATAATAATAAGAAATAATCATAATAATAATAATATCAAAAAAAGGAAACGGAAATGATAGAAAAGAATCATAATACATTAAATTATAAGAACTACTACTAATCTTCATCATAATAATAATAATAATAATAATAATTTAATAATAATAATTTAATAATAATGTCAAATAATAATAATAATAATAATGCATAAATAATAAATAATAATAATAATAATAAACAATAATAATAATAATAATACATAATAATAATAATAATAATAATAAAATAATAATAATTAATAATAAATAATAATAATAATAATAATAATAATAATAATAATAATAATAATAATAATAATAATAAAAATAATAATAATAATGTTTGTGAATGTGGTAATAAAAATAGTATTTTGTTTGGTTTTGGATAGTAAGGATTGAGTTTGATGCGTTAACAGCGGGTGGTAGGTTGTATCTAGAATGTTAGTTACTTTACTGTTGATAAACAGAGAACATTGTTAATGTTTTCCCTTTATTCGTGCGTAAGGTATGTCAGGGTTTTTGTTGTACTTTATGTTCTTTGTGCAGGTAATGTTATGTTAGCCATATTGACGCTAAAACTTTCTTATGTTATCATTTATTCGTTGATCTGAATGATAGGTGGGTTAAATTATGGTAAATTTTTTGTTAAGTATTACAATGTTAAAATAACATTGATGTGATTTAGATATCATATGATAGAAAAGTAGGTTAAGTTGAGCTTTACTTTACTTTACTGTTGCTAAGCTTTTAACATTGTTCATATTAGCAGCTTATTATTACGCAAGGTTTATTAGGTATGTTATGTTCTTAGTTAAGGTGATTTTATGTTACCCATACTGATTTTAAAACTTTGTTTTCTTATCAATTATTCGTTTTCTGTATGATAGTTATGTTAGGTTCTTTGTTTATGTTTATATCTGTTGATAAGTTAAAAAAATTTGCTGTGATAGCATTTATTCATAGTTCGATATGTTAGTTAGGTTATGAAATGATAAATATTTTTGGTAAGTTTTGTTGCATATTACAACGATAGTGTTAAATTATCATTGGTATTTTATAGGCTTGATAGAAAAGTAGGATACGTTTTTGAGATGTAATATTAGTTACCTTACCAATATTAAACGGTGTACTTTGTTAATGTTGACAGTTTATTCGCACGAAAGGTATGTCAGGTATCTCAAGTGTGTTTTCATACTCTATATTTTTAGTTCAAGTAATATTATGTTAGCATTTCTTCGTTGGTCAGTATGATAGATGGTTAGGTTGTTATGATACATTTTTGCCAGGTATTTATAAATATTACTATGATAATGCTATAAACAATAAAAAGAATAAAGTATTTAGTAAAACACGTAAAATAATTTTTAATAAATTTATGTTATTATCCCCCTGTGACAAACAAGAATCAATGGTATTGCATAATGTTTCGAATGTGGGCGGAGTTTGAGCAACTTCTCGAACGGTATCTAATAACCCTAATGAAATACGAAATACAAATAGAAACAAAACGAAATACTCGTAAGACCTAAACAAGAAAATAAGAACAGAAAACGAATTGCTCGTAAGACCTAGTCATAAAAATACAAATGCGAAAAGGAAATGAGTAGGACGTAAATCCTGAACATGAAAATACAAACACCAACAGAAAATGAATCGGTCCCAATGCCTAAACATAAAAATACATAAAATGACAAATTAATTAATCGAAATTGTAGGTTTATTATTAGTCATTGTGTAAATAGTTCAGGTAATGTTTTGTTGACTTTGTTGATAAGTTAAATCTTTGTTTATGATGTTCATTATTCCTGGTAATGACAAGTTAAAGATTTGTGAACGTTGAATGTAACATAAATGATTGCTTCAGTTTGAAGCTTTTCGTAAGTAGTTTAAGTTTAACTAGGGTCAATAAATTTATATTTTTCCGTTAAGCATGAAAAAAAGTTTGCGCTAAATACTTTTCAAATACAATACAAAAGTGACAGGCTGGTGTTGAGCCTGGCCTCCCGATTACGGGACCGATGCGTTGCCACAGCTCTACGCTACCAATGTACTATTACAGATGATATTATCATACTATATATATATATAATATATATAATATATATATATATATAATTAGTATATATATATATATATATATATATATATATATATATATATATATATTAATATATATATATATATATATATGTGTGTGTGTGTGAGAGTCCGTAGAATTTCTAATGTTAAATTTAAGTTTGAAAACGTCAAGGTGTGTGTGGTTGTGACGATGGTCCATCTGAGGGAAACGTTGAGGAGTACGATTTGGATATTGAATGATGTTTCGGATGGGGTGAGTAGGAGCTTCAGAGTGATTGTGTTTGGGGGACCTGAATGCCGTTGGATTGGTGATCAAAAAAGGATGGTTTATAACAGGTCGGTTTTGGGTGGGCGCGGAGAAAATGAGAATGGCTAGGAAGCTTGATTGATGTCTGTTGAAAGAGAGAGGTATGTCGGCGAAGCTAATACTTTCTTTAAACACAAGAGTATCCCATTAAGTATTACTAGAGTTTGGTGTAGTAAGAGATGCGTATCGATGAAAAGTAATGATTTTGATTTTGTGTTGGTGAAGAAGGAGATGTTGAAGTATGCTGTTGGATGTTAAATCAGTTGAGGGTTAGGAATAGGATTATCGGATCATTATGTTGTTTCTATGTAAAATTAAGTAGTGGGGGCTTGGATGGAGAGCAAGGTGATACGAAAGGAAGAGTAAAATTAAGGATGAGAAGTTTAATGTGAGCAAGAGAATAAAAGCGATAAGTATGTAAGAGCCGCTCCGCTAGCTAAATCGGTGCTGAATCACGTGAAACAAGTTGATAATGAACAAAATCTGCGGGCAAATGAAGGAACAGCAATTGTTAGTAGTGCAAGGAAGTGTGTGGAGGTGTGCTCAAGTAGGAAGTAAGAATGTTAACAGCGAATGGTGGAATGAAGAGGTGAATGAAAGCGGTTAAAGGTAAAAAAGGAAGCGTCGGTTAGAATGTCTCAAACAAGCAAATGATCAAGCTTTTCAAAAGAAAGATCGCTTGGAATTATATAAGGGCGAAAAAGAAAAACTAGAAAGGTGCTATAGTAGGAGAAAACAAGAGGTAACAGAACAAGTTTGGAAGGAGGATAATTGAGGACATACAAGGGAACATGAAGCTCCTCTGGAAGAAGCGCGAAAGGTTAAGAATGAGAAATAAGGGCGAATCTGCTTAGGCTTAATGACATAGGGGTGGTGCCTTTTGCTAACTGATGAAATGAATGTGTGAGGGAGTGTGGAAAAGAACCACTTCGAAAATCTGCCACATATTAACACTAATGATGACGGGTAAGGAATCGGTTGTGGTTTTGATGCTGTGCAAGAAGGAATAGCGTATTTTGGGATGAGCTGTTATTGAGTAAGCGAGGCGCGTAATGGGCTAGGGTGAGAAAGTTGAAGAATGGTAAATCTCGCTGGTATAGATGAAAATTTACTAGTGAATGCATCAAAAGCGGAGGCGAGCATGGTGATTGATTGATTTGCGAAGTGTGCTAAATTAAAGCCGTTTATGGAGGGTCATAGTCCAAGGGATGCGAGGAGAGCACGTAATAGCTACCCTTGTATAAGCGGTAAGGGACGAAAAGGGGAACTGTAGATAAATTATAGCCGGAAATAAGTTTATGGAGTGTTGTAGGGAAGGTTATATGCCTGTATTTTGGTCGACAAGAGTGCGTCGAGCTGACTGAGGCGACTGATGGTGAAGAACAACGGTGCGTTTAGGAGTGGTAGAGGATGTCGATTGGAGATCAAATCTTTACATTGAAACAAATGCATGAGAAAATGAGGCGAGAAGAAGAATAAATTATATTTCGGTTTATGGATTTGCAACAGGCCGTATGATAGATTAACTAGGGAAGCTTTATGGCCAGGTATTTATTGATATATGGTGTGGTGGTAGCATTCTGAATGGAATCAAAAGTATGTATGACACGATAGTGAAGCGTTTGTTAAGAATAAATGGTGTCAATCGGTGGATTGGTTTAGGAACTCGACTAGCGGAGTGAGCACAGGGCGTGTTGCTATGTCTCCTTTGGTTATTCAATTTGTGTATATTGATGTGGTTATGAAAGATATTCGAGGTGGCGATGCAGCGCAAAAATGGTTATAGAATGATGGAGAATGGATAGGAGTGGAGGGTGCCCTACCTATTGTATGGGGATGATTTGGTTCTGTGTGGCGAAGCTGAAGAGTTTGAGAGGGATTGCGTGTGGGAGAGGATTTGGCAGGGTATGTAAAAGGACGGGTTCCTGAAAGTAACGTAGATAAGAAGTAAGTATATGCGTCGTGAGTGGCAGGCACAGTCTCAGTGTGCAAGTGTTATGTTAGATGCATTGAGCACTTGGCGCAGCAACGTGTCTGAGTTTAAACTATTTAGGCGCTATGTGTTGGATGAGAAGCGGAACGATGGTGCAGAGTGTAGTAGGAAGGTTGTGAAAATAGCAGGAAGGTGGCTGGTTGCAATTAAATCGTTGCGTAAAGGTAAAGGGACTAAGTCTTGGTGCGCTAGAGTCTTACATAGAGGGATGTTGTTACCTGTGTTATTTGTATGGTAGTTGAGATCTATGTCTGAATCAAGAACAGTATAGATCTAAAGCTTCAATGTGTCAGATGGAAAACTAGGGGCTTTGCTAGGTGCTGAAAAGAATTAATAAAGTGAGGATTGAACGTTCTAGAGAGTTGTGTGGTGTGAAGACAAGGGGTAAACGAGAGCAATAAATCTGAAAGCTATGTTGAGGATGGTTTTCGTCATCGTGGAAAGGATGAATGAAAAGCTCGCGCTTGGTTAAGCGGATGTATAGTGGAGCGTGTGTTGGGAACCGACCGGCCTGGGAGGAGCCGAGGAGAAGCTGATTGAGTCGGTGAACGAAATGTCTGAAGGAGAGAAATATGAGTTGGCAGAGGCGGAGAATAAAGGTGCGCTTGATAGGAGAAGAATGCGCGGGTTCTTGTCATGGGGCATGGCGTTGTGTCCACCTGGGCAGGGCATGCAACCCTTACATTGACCGATTTATCCATAGTGAGGGTCTCGTCGCCGCTTGGTCCATGATGCTCTAGGGTGGCATTTTTCTGTCGTGTGCACGAGCTCTCCACTAACTAATGGATCACAGAGAGCGGCGGTAAGGCTGGGCTTTCTTTTTTCGAACGCGTTTGTCATGTTCTCCATACTTGCTTTCTTCTTCCGATGCTGTAGCGCAACCTTACCCCCATCTCGGCGGCAAAGAGGAAGCTGAAGAAAGAAAGAAAGATTATACCTATAAATATATATATATATATATATAATAACTATATATATAATATAATATATATATATATACTATAATCACTATTATATATTATTATATATATACTATACTATTATATATATATATATATATATATATATATATAATATATATATATATATATAATATATACTATATATATATTATGGTCAGATTTTTTTAATGCTCACCGTATGTAACTAGGGACCGGCAGCTTCACAGTAAAACAAGATTATATATCTTTGGCCACATCCAGCGGAACAATTTTAAGCATGGAAATCTTAACTTTTTTTTTTGTTTTCTTCTTTCGTCGAAAAATTTAAAAAAACAATTATTTCACCCCATCTTAGCGGGGCGTCGAGCGACGGGGGACAAGAGCGGGGACGAAAGTCCCCCCTGGTTCGTCACCGGGAGGACCGAGAGACCCCGACTCCCTGCCATCTTCGGTTTACCCTATGGTAATTCCTTTAGTTAAAAAAAAAAGAACTAATTTACTTCCCAAAAAGACCTTTGGATTACTTTAACTAACAGGATACCACTAGGGTAAACCCCAAAGATGCAAAGAGTCGGGGTCTCATCGGCCTCCCCGCGTGCGACGACGGGCGGGACTAATCCCCCCCTCCCGGGGTATCGAAAACGTCCCCCCTCTGCTCCCCCGTCCTCTCGAGCCCCCTAAATGCGGGGAACATTAATTTAAAAAAAAACAAAAAAAAAAAAAAAACCAAGTAAATCCCCATCCTTTAACAATTTTCCGCCCTGAGGTCCAAAATAACCTATAATTTTGTTGTTACGTGTAGAGCTGCCGCAGGTCTCTAGTTACATACATATAACTATATTAATATACTATACTATATAATATATATACAGATAATAATAATAATAATATATAACTACTATACTAATATATATATATATAGTATAATTATATATATACTACTATATATAATATCTACACTATATATACCTATATAAAAATAGACATTCAAAAATAAATCAATTATCTCGCCACGCCCACC